>JAVJIF010005767.1:0-192837 GCA_038442645.1 Agave tequilana
AATTCAATAAGATACATAAGATGGGAAAACCTTATTTGAAATAATCACTAACTAAGACCAAACATTAAAATATCAAAGTTTCTCAAGTATAGAATAAGAACAACTATTACGAAGTATTAGCAAATAATAGATTTAACTATCGTCATGTGCCTTCAAAAGTATTAGCTTTTCTAGTGTTTAAGCATGCATAGAATCCAATCGACTTATTCTAACGTGGAACTAGAAGTAGTAGTGGAAAAGGCTAGTAAACCATAAAAAAGACTAGCTACTCATGATGAAAACTAAAGAAAGCATGATAGATGAGAAAGCAAGTAAATAAAGATAAATTAGAAAGAAAAATCTTGTTATTGATGCTGTCACCTTCAATTACAAAGAGCCTCATTTTTTGCAAAGGTTGAACTAGAAGTAGAACTATAATCTAAAAATTACAAAAGAAATTTGAAAGAGAAACAAAAAACTCCTTAGTTATGATCTGTGATGTGGAGATACTTGATTATGAGATATTTTAGCGCTTTAAATAGTACTCAGAACTAATCACAATAAGATACAAACTAGAAGATTTAACTCAATCTTAATTCAATACAGGAATTCAATTCTGCAGCAAGTCGGTGTGTTTATTGCTAAATATGTCTAATTAGACGGCTGATTGGATAGAGTGGTCAACATAAAAATTATAGCCCTTCAAGTTCTCTGTCTGATTATCTTGGATTATTGGATTTGATTATCTATAGCGAAAGTTATGATCTAAATAATAAAAGATGTTCAGTCTGAATCTGAGTTTGAATTGATTTTGAACTCCATTTAATTTGAATTATCCTCCTTATTGATTAGTCCCTAATATTGCATAATTATCCTCCTTATTGATTAGTATTTTTGAAAAATTATTTTTGAAATTAAGAAAATATTTGAAATATTTTTGCAAAAATCAAGTAATTTGTACGTGTTAGGATCATCTAATTATTCATTCCTATATTTAATCTCTATGCAAGTATTTTTTATCAATCTAGGTTAGAATTAAAAATAAATTTCTCACTTAGTCTATTAATTTACCCTAAGTCATATGCACCTTTGTGATCGTGATTTTGACTCGGATTCTTCAACTCTTATGTCTTATATATATATTATATATATATATATATATATAATATATATATATATATATATATATATATATATATATATATATATATAGGGGAGAGAGAGAGAGAGAGATAGACTTGTGTCCTTCCAAAAGGATTTGAGCCTGGATCCTTTCCAATCAAATTCAACCCTTCGACATTTGAATACAAGATCCACTCTATTGAGGTTGACCTATATTATTTCAAGTATCTATAAATCAAAAATAAAGTTCTTTGAGTATTTTTTGCCCAACCATTAAGTAGGGGAAAATAGATGGCTTAAATAGTAAGTTGGTTAGTTTAACGGTGTAGAACATTTGAAACTTAACCAAAATTGGTTTGTAGGGGTTTTTAAATGTTTAGATCATAGTGAAATGGCCGGATAGAGAATTTGTATGTCCAACGACAGAGATCTAACCAAGTCACTACTTTCGGCTGTCCATTTTGTATCGCTTGATGGATGGGAAAAAGTATTCAAAAAATTTGATTTTTTGTTTATAGATACTTGAAATAATATAGATCAACTTTAATGGAATGGATCTTGTATTCGAATGTTGGAGGGTTGAATTTGAGTGGGAAGGGTCCGGGCTCAAATCCTTTTGGAAGGACATAAGTCTATCTCTCTCTCTCTCTCTTTATATATATATAAATATAATTTTTCCCCTTCTTTGAAAGAAGTTCGAAGTATTACCACTTCATTGCCCTTTGAGCGCTTCCTTTTTTTAATATATATAACACGTCTAATTTTCTTTTGTATAAGTATCAAGGCTTCTTGAGGCCCTAATACCTAACTAATTGATTATTAGATGTGTTAATACATATATTTTATTTATATATTTTTATTTTTTATTTTTCCTTTTTTTCTCAAACTTACCTAATTACCTTTCGCATAAATACCAATGCTTCCTTAGGCTAAAGCACCTAGTTAATCAATAATTAGATTTGTTTATTTATATTTATATATATATATATATATATATATATATATATATATATATATATATATATATATATATATATATATATATATATATATATATATATATTTAAGACACAAGAGTCTTTGTTTTGAATTCTAAGTGTGTAAGTACATAAAGTATGCATATTTCATCAAGGAAAAATTAGGACTAAATTATTTTTTCAATTTTTCCCCCTAAACCTAAAAATCAAACAAATAATCTTATTTTGAATAAGTATTAAGAAATTCTAATTAAGATTTTCTTATTTCTTAAAATTAACTTAATTACTTACAAAATAAGTCAAAGTATTATTTTTTTCAAAAAGTTTTAAAAAATAAATCTGTTAGTATCTACCTATGTTAGTATGCTAGTTAATCCTTGGTGTGGCTGCTGAGATTTTTTAATTTGATTGCCGAAAACTAGAGATAAAGTTAACAGTTAGAGAGATGTTATTTGAATGTCGGTTAATTCTCTGCTTTTCGAAATTTATCAATAGTAGTAAGGGCTATGCAGGTCGAATTCATAGGAAGGAATGCGATAGAAGCTTTTGGTATCTTTTTATAAATTAGATTGGTTAGGTTGTTCTTCTTTGTGTTAAAAGAAAATATTATGTTAAGTGTTAGAAGTAGAAAATGGATGGATGAAGATAGAAGTGGATTAAAAATTAGGGTTTTGAAAATATTAAGAAGTAAGTGTTGGTCCCGAGATGATGCCAAATGCGAAACTTTCTCTGTTGGCACTTATAGATCAAAACTACAAAGTCAACACAAATACTAAATAAAGAAGGATTAAAGTTTATCAAATAAATAAACTTGCAATAAAGGAAATCAAATCTCAGAAAAGTTTAGAACACGCAAACACGAGAGATTTATCCTGGTTCGGTTCTCGTGACCTACATCCAGCCCCAAGCCACCCGCTTGAGATTTTCCTTTATCCTTGATTTTGTACACCCAAAATCACAACCATGCACACCACTTGACAAATCCCCTTGCCAAATGTGTACACCTTCTCTTCTACCAAGAGAACAAACTCCACCTTGTACAACTGCTTCTACACCAAGAAGACACCCATGTACAATGATTGCTTTGAGTATTACAACACTTTCCTATAAGCCTTGGTACAATATGTGAACGTGGACAAGGTCTAGTATAGGAGAAACTTCAGAGAACTTCACTAGAGAATCAGAATTTGGTGAAGAACTGAAGTGGGAACAGTTTTCAGGATTGACAGAATTTTGTGGTTGAAAACTGAAGATTTGGATTCGTATTTTGCCTTTAGATTAACCACCCTTTATATAACTGCACTCTAGGAGTAGTTAGGGTAGTTAATAGGTGCTTTTTGAATGTTCAAACATTGAAGAACGTTGCAAAAAATACCAGAATACAAAAACTGTCCAACAGTCAGAAACTGCCTATAGTCGACTTGCCTTTTGAGTTAGTCGACTAGGCTAGGCAAATTTCCAAAGAGTAGTGGACTATAGCGAGGACCAAGTCGACTAGGTCATGATAAGTTCAAGTGACAGGTTTCTAGATAACTGAACCAAGTCGACTGCAACTACTTTATAAGTCGACTAGGCCAGGGATTAGTCGACTAGGGGAATAGGGTTAGTCGACTACAAGGTCTATTAGTCGACTATGTTGTCTGTCAAGTCGACTAATGGACAAACAAAGAGTTGGGTCTAAATTAAGACACAGGATTAGTCGACTATAGCTTTGGTCAAGTCGACTATACAAGTTATTAGTCGACTAATAGGGACTATAAGTCGACTAGAAGTGTATGATATGTGTATGTGCATCAAGGCTTTTGACATGCTATTTCACAATTACAAAACACATCATATCAACTCTCTTTGGGACATCTTGATCATGAAGAACTCGTATATATCTTGTGTTAGAGCTCCAATTGAAATGCTTCACAAAAGTCTTCATCAAAACAAGTTCCAACATTCTCCCCTTTTGATGATGACGCTTTGTGTGCACAAGTGCTCCCCCTGCAGAAAATAGGTTATATTTTCCTCCCCCTGCAGAAATTGGGTTATAACAAATATAGAAATACTTTGTTCTCCCCCTGCAACAAATATATCGTTAAATTTATATATATGTTCTTATCAACTTTTATATGGTACCTGTAAGATAAACGTTAGATGGTACCAAACATAAAAGAACATATTAATCTTTAGGAGTCCAAATCCATTTAGAATTTGGTTTCCACCTATTAGTATACACATAATTGCATGAATCACATATATCATGAATGTATGATGCAATATAGGTATTTTTATCATGAATGCTTAAATTCTTAGGAATCCATATAAACTTATTTTTCTTAGACTTTCTTTTTACAAAAGAACTATATGGATTACTACAATATGAAGATTTTTTAATATATCCAATACCATAATTATTATGTGACAACTTCCGAAAAGATAATAAATCATTCAATTTTTCTTTTCCTTGATTGAACTTAGTCACATTTTGCAAAATATCTTCATATTTCTTTTTAAAAACTAAAATATCTTTATCTAAAATAGAAATCCTTTTATTCAAAGACTCAGTTTCCTTTTTAAGAAAAATGTTCTCTTTTATAAACTTCTCATTATCATTTTTTAAAGATGATATGACTTTTTCAAACTCATCTTGTTGAGAATTTATAGAAGATACTTGTAAAGCATAACATAAATTTTCATTTAAAAGTTTTTCATTTTCTTCTGATAAAACTTTATTTTTCAGTTTTTCCATGCTTTAGATCATTAAACAATTCATGAAATGCATCAGAAAGTTCAGTAAATGATACCTCATCATCTTCTATGGCCATGTAACATAGGTTGACACGTTCAGTGGACTCTTCTTCATCAGAAGATGAGGAATCACTGTTCTCCCATGAGGCTTCATAGTTTTTCTTCTTTCTGAACTTTTTGCTCTTGATTTTACATTTATTTTTGAGCAATGGGCAATCCATCTTCATATGACCATGGTCTATTGAAATTAAAGCATTTGAATTTACCTTGCTTTAGAAATCTCCTGAATTTCTTTGAAAGCATAGCCATCTCCTCTTCATCTTCATCGGAATCGTCCGTGTCGGAGGATGCATGGAAGGTAAGTTCTTTCTTCTTTGAGTGATGTTATCGTTCGTCCTTCTTTCTTTCTTCAACTGCACTTCATATGCCATTAGATTACCGATTAGGTTTTCTAATGTCATAGTTGAGAGATCATTCGCCTCTTCAATAGCGGTTGTCTTCTTCTCCCATTCTGGTGTGAGTGCACGAAGGATCTTACGAACTCTTTCAACTTGGGTGTAGTCCTTTCCAAGGGATGCTAATGAATTGGTAATGTCGGTGAATCTTGTAACCATTTCGGATATGGTTTCATTCTCCTCCATTTTGAATAATTCAAACCTGTGGACAAGAACAGATATTTTAGACTCTTTAACTTGTGCCTTCGTGTGTTACCTGAAGAGTATGCCATATTTGATGTGCAGAAGTGGCTGTTGACACTCTGTTGAACTCTTCTTTGGTTAATGCACAGAACAAGGCATTCATCGCTTTGGCGTCAAGGTTCGCATTCTTCTTTTGATCCTCACTCCAAGCGCTGTAGTTGGTTGTTGGCTTGGTTTACGATGCTTCAACGATGTTCCAAAGTTCGTAGTTGAGCGATTGCAAGTAGATCTTCATTCTACACTTCCAATAGTTGTAGTAGGATACATCAAATAGCGGTGGACGTTGTGTATAATGTCCTTCTTTGAATTGGGATGATGAAAACTCCGTTGCCATCCTTGTTGTTGACTAGGTATATACCAAATGTAGGACCTCGCTCTGATACCAAATATAAGACCTGCTCTGATACCAATTGTTGGTCCCGAGATGATGCCAAATGCGGAACTTTCTCTGTTGGCACTTATGGATCTAAACTATAAAGTCAACACAAATACTAAACAAAGAAGGATTAAAGTTAATCAAATAAATAAACTTGCAATAAAGGAAATCAAATCTCAGAAAAGTTTAGAAAAACGCAAACACGAGAGATTTATCCTGGTTCGGTCCTCGTGACCTACATCCAGTCCCCAAGCCACCCGCTTGAGAATTTCCTTTATCCTTAATTTTGTACACCCAAAATCACAACCATGCACACCACTTGACAAATCCCCTTTGCCAAATGTGTACACCTTCTCTTTCACCAAGAGAACAAACTCCACCTTGTACAACTGCTTCTATACCAAGAAGACACCCGTGTACAATGATTGCTTTGAGTATTACAACACTTTCCTATAAGCCTTGGTACAATATGTGAACGTGGACAAGGTCTAGTATAGGAGAAACTTCAGAGAACTTCACTAGAGAATCAGAATTTGGTGAAGAACTGAAGTGGGAACAGTTTTCAGGATTGACAGAATTTTGTGGTTGAAAACTGAAGATTTGGATTCGTATTTTGCCTTTAGATTAACCACCCTTTATATAGCTGCACTCTAGGAGTAGTTAGGGTAGTTAATAGGTGCCTTTTGAATGTTCAAACGTTGAAGAACGTTGCAAAAAATACCAGAATACAGAAACTGCCCAACAGTCAGAAACTGCCTATAGTCGACTTGCCTTTTGAGTTAGTTGACTAGGCTAGGTAAATTTTCAAAGAGTAGTCGACTATAGAGAGGACCAAGTCGACTAGGTTATGATAAGTTCAAGTGACAGGTTTCTGGATAACTGAACCAAGTCGACTGCAACTACTTTACAAGTTGACTAGGCCAGGGATTAGTCGACTAGGGGAATAGGGTTAGTCGACTACAAGGTCTATTAGTCGACTATGTTGTCTGTCAAGTCGACTAATGGACAAACAGAGAGTTGGATCTAAATTGAGACACAGGATTAGTCGACTATAGCTTTGGTCAAGTCGACTATACAAGTTATTAGTCGACTAATAGGGACTATAAGTCGACTAGAAGTGTATGATATGTGTGTGTGCATCAAGGCTTTTGACATGCTATTTCATAATTACAAAACACATCATATCAACTCTCTTTGGGACATCTTGATCATGAAGAACTCTTGATATATCTTGTGTTAGAGCTCCAAATGAAATGCTTCACAAAAGTCTTCATCAAAATAAGTTCCAACAGTAAGGCTTACTAATAATCTACCATCACTAACTTACTAACCTTTCCTAGATTAAACTTCACTTTGAATCATAAAAATTATACCTTAGAATTGCATTCAATTCAAGTAAAATATATAAGATGGAGAAACCTTATTTGAAATAATCACTAACCATGACCAAACATTAAACTATCAAAGTTTCTCAAGTATAGAATAAGAACAACTATTGAGAAGTACTAGCAAATAATAGATTTAACTATCGTCATGTGCCTTCAAAAGTATTAGCTTTCTAATGTTTAAGCATGCATAGAATCCAATTGACTTATTCTAACATGGAACTAGAAGTAGTGGTGGAAAAGACTAGTAAACCATAAAAAAGACTAGCTACTCATGATGAAAACTAAAGAAAGCATGATAGATGAGAAAGCAAGTAAATAAAGATAAATTAGAGAGAAAAACCTTGTTATTGATGTGTTGTCACCTTCAATTACAAAGAGCCTCCTTCTTTTTTAAAAAGCTTGAACTAGAAGTTGAAGTAGAATCTAAAGTTTACAAAAGAAATTTGAAAGAGAAACTAAAAAAACTCCTAAATTATGATCTCTGATGTGGAGATACTTGATTATGACATATTTCAGCATTTTAAATAGTACTTAGAACTAATCAAAATAAGATATAAATTAGAAGGTTTAACTCAATCCTAATTCAATACGGGAATTCATTTCTGTAGCAAGTCGGCGTGTTTATTACTAAATATGTATAATCAAATGGCTGAATTGGACAGAGTGGTCAACGTATAAATTACAGCCCTTCAAGTTCTCTGTCTGATTATCTTGAATTATCGGATTTGATTATCCATAGAGAAAGTTATGATCCAAATAATAAAAGGTGTTCAGTCTGAATCCGAGTTTGAATTGATTTTGAACTCCATTTAATTTGAATTATCCTCCTTATTGATTAGTCCCTAATATTGCATAATTTTTACCACATCTGCACAATTATCTTATATAAAATACTGCTAATAATAGTTTGCTTGTGTGATTCTAGGTCCATGGTATGCAATAGAGAAAAAGACCCTAAATCACCATTTAATGGGTGATTAAAGTCCTACAAAGTGGCCATTGACTCTGGAGGGGATTCTACCAGACCTGGGGACTCAAATTAGGAATCTGGAGACTACAACTGACAAGGGACAGAAGTGACCACACACAGCAGGCGGCGCTGTGCACGCCGCCCTGGTAGGGCCACGGAAACGCGGCCCTAGCCGCGTTTTCGCGGCCATACGGGTGCGGCCGCGCCGGTGCTTTAGGTTAGGGGTTGTCCCCCTGGCCCCCTTTCCCCTGGTGCCTATAAATACCCCCTTGGGGTTCTACAGAGGGGATATCCAGAGTTTAGGAGTTGTTGTTATTTCATTTTTAGGAGTTGTAGTTGTTTTGTTTCCTTCTTCTTCTAGTTTTAGTTTAGCCATTAGAGTGAAAGAGAGAGAATGTGTGTAAAAGTTGTATTTGAAGGGTGACAAGCTTATACAAGTAATTACTTCTCTTTCTTCTTTCCATTTACTTGTTATTTTCATTTGTTTCTATCTTTTTGTTTTAGTGTAACACCATTTTCTCTTTACCTCTTCTCTTTGTTGTTTCTTTTACTACCATGTCTAACTAACTCTTTCATTGCATGGCTAACTAACTACTAACGCACTAATCTCTAACAACTTGATTGATAACCTAAATGAGTCAATAGTGTCAAAAAGCTTTGCGCAAACGAGAGCTATGACATCTTAAGATGAGGGTTCTAACTCTAACTTACTTGCAAGTATTAGCTCTCTTATATTTCATGCTTAACGATTTTTTGATGATCTATAGATTGTAAACTTTGCTTGTCTTTGTAAGTAGAGATATTCCTATTAACTTGACCGATACTAATAGTGCACTTGTGTCTTCTCTTATTCTCGCCTTCAATTGGATCTTGATAAGGGAATGTCCAAGTTTTGCCGTGTAAAACTAATTTAAAGGAAAGACTTTCATTCGGTTCCAACGTGAATAGTTCTTATACATAAAGGTTATGCTTGCCTATGATCCATCGTAAGGCTAAATTTTCAAGATGTTAGGAATTAGTGGAGCACTTAGTAGAAAGTTAGCCATGCGCTTTTACCATTAAGAAAAATCACTTTTACAAATCATCAAACCATTCTAAACAATTCTTGAAATCAACTTGTTTTCATTTTCAAATTCGTTATTTGAAACAAAGAACTTTCTCTTTTGTTGAACAAATAAGCCGCATCAAGCTTTCATTGCTCTCCCTCCTTGTGGATACGACCCGTATAGACACTTTACTAGTACGGAAGAATCAAAAAAGCAATAATATCGACCCACATTACTTTACATATTTTTGTGCTTGCTTATTGCTGATCAAATTTTGGCGCCGTTACCGGGGAGGGAATGCTTTATTGTTCAATACTAAAGATTTTTCTTTATTTTTGTGTGTAGGAGAAGTACCAAGGAACTAGCTATTATGGGAAGCAAGAGTGATGGCCAAAGACACTGCACGAGGAATTCATTTGCCCTCGGAAAATTAGTGTGAAAGCGAATTTTTCCGATTGAAGTACTAACAGAAGCTCTTCTACAGGGTTGCTAAAAATCGCTCAAATTGCTTTCTCAAATTTTTTAGTTCCCTTGTATGCTTCACCTTATACATTTGTAATAAACTCAACAGAAATCTATTTATTATTAAATTGAAAATTGGATAAGACACTTGCATTTAGGGCACGTGTCTATTTCAATTCATTTTAATTTCTGTTGAAGAGTACTGGAGAAAGTTACGTGTGCATTCATATAGAATAGGACCAACATTTTAGAGTGATTTATCGCTTTGAGTTTATGTCACGCCTCGCTTCCCAAAATACGCTGGAGCGAATATGCGACATTAGTCGGCGACGCATATACGCAAGGAAAGATACCACACGTATACGCGCTTAGCCTTAAGTAACCCGAAACAAGTTATAAATCCCAACTGTAATAAATCATGATTACTGTAATATCACACATAGACATCCACGCATGTATCATATAAATGAAGACTAGAATAACAACTGAATCTGATATAACGGGAATCAGGAAATAATATAAAGGATAGAAATATAAGAATACCGGAATCGAAAAGGGAGAAGCTCCAGCTCTTCGCGAAGCATACAGTCTCATCGAATACCTGCACAATAGAAACAAAGCGCCCAATATCTGGACATGCAAATCTAGGATCGTCAGAAAGCGACCTGGTGAGTGTGTCTGTAAAGAGGAGAAGTCGTACATATAAACAATGTGCACAGAATAATAACAAGAATAACTGTAGATATAAGATAACTAAATAACATGATAAACAACTGAACTGAAGGATAACTGAATAACAACATGAATGAAGATATAAGGCAACTATTACAACTATAAACAAACAACTGATATCAGAATGTGTAACCTAGCATATGCCACTAGTCTGGTTGGTTATTATTAACTTAACTAATGTAGTACTTAGTTGTGTCTCATACTACAGCCGTTTTCCCACATATCAAATAAAGTTATCGTTGTTATAACTGCCCGCCAATGCTGTGCATGTGTTATGAAAGAGTACTGTGCATGCCCGGTACCACGGTCTAACACCCCTGGCGCTGAATCAGGACAAGCCGCAAGGCTCTAATATCTGAAGACTACAGCCCCACACGAAAAGACAACTAGCGTGGCATCATAATCCAGGTATAGCCCTGACAACTGACAACTGAATAGGTAGCAAGTACTACCTTGGTTCCCCATGGTTGGAGCCTACAACTCGATACCATAAGAAGTCCTTCTAAAATACACGACATGCATCATCAAGCAATTACCCCTGTTCCCCGGGTTATGGTGTCTTTTATTAATAAGCAATCAGTGTGATTTAATATGCAATAGTAACTGATATCTCCAATAACTAGTAATGTCAATAATAGCTGATAATCTGATAACTAACAACTGAAACTGATATCTGACAACTGAGTAGCTGACAACTAATATGTGACATCTGAAATAAGATACTGGAGATATAGCCATTAACGCAATAGTGTCACAAACAACTAGTAACAGGTACAGATATCTACCAACTCCTATAAACTCTGAAATACATCATATGATCACCAACAAATAATCTCACCAATAACTGATAAAGTGATGACTTCTATCTGGAAACTCTAAAGTACAAGATCACTGATATCGACTAGATCACTATCATAATAACTCAATCTCTATTAACTGAAGTAATCAATAACTAAACATGAAGCATATTGTATATCCTCGTGATCAACAAGTCAATAGATATTGAAATCATAACGAAGTAAGGGAATCATCCTCAAATAACATATCTACTTCTGATACTTAACATCAACAAAATATCATTTAAATAAATCCCAAATACTCAACTATAAATCCAGCTACGTCAGTCTCATCTTAATACAGATCAGGCTTCGTTATAAAGAATGTAAAATTTCAGATCAACTAGAACTCAAGATCAATCCAAATCACAACCCAACTAAAACAGTCACATCTAATACTGATCAATATCCAATGTAAATAATATAAATCCCAGTTCGACCCAAACTCCAACTAAGTCCATATACTGATCCAAGCATCAAGTAATTCAATTTCTTAGTAAAGTAACATCATAACTAGTCCATCATCAATACTTGAATGCCAAATCTGATAAAATACAAACTATATCAACCTCAAGATCGAGCCGAGTCAAGTCACAGTTTAAGGTGTACCAAAACTAGGCCTAAGTAAACAACGATAAACTACCAATACATGAAATAACGCTAATACAAGCAAGTATCAACTACATGAATAAAGTGGAAAACAATCATGGATGTCTCATGAAGTAATACAAGTAATTAAACTTGTAAAATATAATAGAAAGTTACATGAAATGATAAGAGCAACATGTAAGGCATACCGACAATGGTAAATACACAATAACGAACACTCACATGAAATGACGCAGTTTTGGAACCGAATCGCCGTCTGGTCTTCACTGCACAAACCAGTTCTGATCTACGGATCATCACATGGATTGGTCTTTGAATATCCTGTGTATCGGGTCCACAACAAGCACGGATCTGAATCGGGTCCGGGTCTCCTACAACGGTCCGAATCTCCTGAAGCTGGGTTCAGATCTCACCGAACAAATTAGAAATGCTGTAGCACGCAACCAACACATACAAATAAATATAAATACATGCTAAACACCCACACGTGCATACGGACACATACGCGCATACTCACACACGTACATATACGAGTATATACACAAACATACACCTATATACATACATACATACATACATACACATACATACATACATATACATATATATATATACACACACACACACACACACACACACACAAATGTACAAACTAACAATCATGCATACATACGTTTATACATGTTACTATACACTAATATTCATACATATATATATATATATATATATATACATGCTTACATACATATATATTATTAACCTTCAAATGCACAACACACATAAAAATCATACACTCATAATAATCCCACACATATGTAAATAATTAAATAACCCATCACACTAACATAAACCAAAACATGGATACAGAGAGGGGGAGAGAGAGACTCACGGCGGGTGAAGTCCAATGGCCGTGGCCTATCGACAGAGGAGGCGGAGGATGCCGGTGACGACGCGGGCTGTCAGAGAAGTGCTCGAGGAGATCGAGGAGTCACGGAGCGTCACGGAGGCTCGCCGGAGGTCAGGGGATGTGCTAAGGCTGCTGTTGTCGTCGAGTATGCGCAGGGAGCAGGGGGTCCTTGGCTGCCGCGGCTGCTGCGCGTGGCTGCGCTGGCCTGTAAGGGGAGGAGATCCGGCTGTGGGAGTGGAGGAGCAGCTAGGGGAAGAAGCTGCTGGTGGTGCTGTTACCGTGGATGCGCCGAGGAGGAGGGAGGGACTGTGGCTAAGAGATGGCGGCTGGGTCTGCTGGCTGCTGTGGGGCAAGGAGCAGGCGGCCAAGTGTGTTGCTGAGGATGCTGACGTGCGCCGGGGCTCCGAAGGAAAGGTTGGGGTGCTCCGGTGGAGTTCCCGCGACGAGGAGGTGCACACGGGGAAGAGGAGGCGGCCTGGTTGGCTGTGCGTGGGTATGCTGGTGGCTTCACATGGAGAGGCATCCAAGGAAGAGGGCAGGCACGGCCTGGGCTTGTGTAGGGGATCGGGCCATGGAGGAGGAGGCCTGGTGATGGCCGTGGACTGCTGGGGTTGCTGGATCTGGGCGCTTGAGATGGGGAGTGCGGCTAAGGAGGGTGCTTCCATGGATGTTGAGGAGGCAATGGATGACGGGGACTCGCCGTGGCGCGATGACGATGCTCCGACGGAAGAGATCAGAGGAGGAGAGACCGGATGAGGGTGGAGGAGATCGGCCATGGAAGGGGGCACGGCAAAGGCTCGGTGGATGGGGTGAGCGGATTGTGAGAGATGGAGAGGATTAGATTTGATAAGGGTTAAGGATTAAGATGGGATTAAATATAGGGTGGGTTATTGGGTTATGATAAAAGGGTAATGGGTATTGGAGTTTAATTAGGTTCGGGTAATGAGTTAATGAGTATAGGAATAAGAGGCTAATCAAAGAAAACACAATAATAACAATGATAAATAATAATATTAATACTAATATCAAAATAATAAATAATGCTAACACCAATAAAAATTAGCAATACTAATTACAATAATAATAGAAATGATAATTAACAATTATCACTACCATTAATACTTATAATAATATTAAAATAAATAAATATATTATAATGACACCAATAATATTATTCATAAATAATAATAACCATAACAATGGCAAAATTTCTAGTTAGTAATTAAAATGCTGACAAGTCATAATGGTAAAGATAAAATGCCAAATTACCATTTAATATCTCAAAAATAATTTGCATATTTATTAATAATAATCACAAGAAGAAGTATTAAATTAAGTTAATAAAATAATTAGTAAATCAAAATAAATACTTTAGAAAAATTAAAATACAGTATTTCTAACCAGGGATCTTACATTCTACCACCTTATAAAAATTTCATCCCTAAAATTCAAATAAAGCAGGGAATGGTAAAAAAAAAGAATTCAAAGTCAAAGGAGAAGACAAACAAGCTTCACGTCGCTTCTCTGCACATCATAAATCAACCACGCTTCCGCTGCGCTACTCTGATTTTGCTACCGGTTTCAGTAAGGAGTAACCAATCTGTAGAGATAAAGTCAAGGAATAGAATCAAGAAAGAGGACGAGAAACAAGATTAAAATCCGAATCACTCTAAAAAAAGAGTAGAAATCAAGGATATCAAATGATCAAAGATAAAGAATTTTCAAAGGAAGAACGACCAATTCCAAACGGTTTGAATATCATAATGGATAGTATATGTATATTGCAGTATAACTATAGCTTGTTTCTGAAAGTACACCTAGAGGGGGGTGAATAGATGTATGGCTAATCTATGAACAATAATGTGAAATTAAAACTTAATTGCAATACACTTAGTGTAACCAACGAGTGTAGCTGAATTCCCGGTGAAGGGCTTTGGACTAACTCCTCTTGATTCCTTTGAATAAGAGTTGAGGTGCTATATGAAGCTCTCATGGTTAAACACAAGTGAGGTACACAAACAAACACAACCAAGCATATAAGTATGAATGAGCAATATGAATGATGCAAGGCAGAATATAAGAGAGAGAGTTAGAGAAAGTGGATCAAATGCAAACACCAAGATATATTTCGAGGTTCGAGCACCCGCTCTACGTCCCCGCCTTCACACAGAAGGATTTCCACTAACTCGGCCACATAGGACTTCCCACACAGGGAGCCTCCACTGAGGATTTAAGGCAATTACAATAACTGGGAGTACACAACTTCTCTCTCAAATACAACACAACCTCTATACTTAGAGGCTAGGCACAAGCCACCACAATATCAACCTCACAAATGAGGGATAGGCATAAAGCCAAACAACAATCTCCTCTCACTAGAGGGATAGGGCACAAAGCCACCAGTCCAATAATCAACATCTACTCAAGAGGGATAACACAAATTAGGAGGGTTTACAACTTGGTGGTTTTCACAACTACAAACAACTTCTTTTCCCACAAAAACAAAGATCCTAATAGATAGGATAGCAAGATAAGCTCAAGTGTGAAAAATAAAGAGTTTGGAAACAAAAACACAAAAAAAATGCTTGAAAAAACAACTAGAATAAGATTGAAATGAAGATCAAAACCAATATCCCAAATATCCAATTTTTCTTTAATTTTTTCAACCCTTTAAAACAAATAAAGATGAATTCTTTTAGCTCAAAAACTCTTTTGAAAACTTGTATAAAACACTAGAGAAGATGGAATTTTTGCTCTTCAAAAAACTTGTTAAGAAACAACTCAAATGGGGGATATTTATACCCTATTTGGAATCTGCCGTTGGCAGCAGAAAAGGGCCAGATTGCCCTTCCGGTCGACCGGCCAACGGTCAAAAAATCGACCGTTGAGCCCTCTGGTCGACCGCCCAATCGACCGTGCCCAGAACAAGAGAGCAACGGCTCTCTGGCCGGTCGACTGCCCGGTCGACCGGGCCAACCCGAGAGTGGACTGACATCAGTCGGTCGACCGCTCGGTCGACCGGCCACACACACTGGCCTTTATGCACGTCTTGTGCACATCGGTTGACCGGTCCGGTTGACCGACCATTGGTCCGGTCGACCGTCCCGGTCGACCCCCAGAGCCTGGCAGGGCAAAATATAGGATTCAAAAACTGGTTTTTTATTATCAAATAAATCCCATAAAATCTCATAAATTCCACAAAAATTAGTTCATGTTATATCTTTAAAATACAAACATGTTTGAGTAAAAATCAAACCATGTTACAAATATTTTGAACCATTTTTGTGACTTACAAATTTTGCCGAAAACCATAATCCGTATTTTCCAAAACTTGAATTTTTGAAATGAAAAATCGTTTTGTCCAAAACTCATCCAACTGCAAAAACATGATATTGAAACAACTTTGAAGCATGTTGTGTATGGATATAATCCAATATACATGAAATGTGTGTATATATATATATATATATATATATATATATATATATATATATATATTATATATATCAATGTTTTTGATATAAAAACCAAGATCGGTTAAAGCAAAAAACCGATAACCAAAACATGAAACTTGTGAGTGTTGTGAACTTGAGCATATCACACTATCTAATCTTTAACAATGGATCTAAATCATAAACTAAATAATGTACCAAAGTCTTCTTGTAGAACGCCGTCTCCAAGTTGACTCGATCCAAACGTGATTCACCGAGCTTGACTCCAAACGAGTGCTAGATATGAACTTAACGCTCGGGCTCTTGAATCACCATGTGAAAGCTCCAAAACACCTTTGTTGAAGCTAATCATCTGCTAATATCTTGTTAAATATCTAAAACTAAATATCACAGGATTATTAGTAAACTATAACTACATGAGTTAATCATCATCAAAACTAGAGTGGAAGGCCTCTGGGCCAACAATCTCCCCCTTTTTGATGATGACAAAACTCATGGAGTTATATATGCATGGATTAAAGTTAAGCTTCAAAGAGGCTCCCTCTTAGCTCATGCATAGTAATAAACAATAAGATATTCAATGAATGTTAAACATGAGTATGCATAAACATGCATAAAACAATGAAATAAATATGCTCTTGATAACAAATTTTTAAAATAAATTATTTCTCCTTATTTTTAAAATAAGCATGTTCCTAAATACCAATTGAAAATATAAACTTAAAAAACATGTTATTTAAATAATGCTCTTGATACCAATAAAAATTTCAATTGTAAAATAATCAATAAAAGCTCTTGATACCAATAATAAAACTTTTAATAAAAGTTCTTCATACTAATTGAAAGATAATCAATAAAAGCTCTTGATACCAACAATAAAATTTTTAATAAAAGTTCTTGATACCAACAAAACAAAACAACAACTATGTTCTTGATACTAATATCCATGCTCTTGATACAAATATCAAAAAAACATAGAACAAACTCTCTTGATACCAATATGAAAACAAAACAAACTTTGATATAAACTTATAAATAAACATGCATATATACTCAAATACTTCTCCCCTTTTTTGTCAATCATCAACAAAGGGGTCAAAAAAACAATAAAACAATGCTCTCCCCCTTTTGTCTGAAATAAAAATCAACAAGGGGTGAAACCAAAACAAATCATTATGATACCAATTAAAAAAATATATCAATTTAGTGCATCATGATACCAATTGAAAATAAACAAATAGGTAAAACCAAAAAAATTTGAAGAATACCAATTGAAAGTAAATAAAGCATTGAAAACCAAACTTGAAGAAACCAATTGAAAGTACCAATTGAAAGTACATAAAACATTTTGAAGAAACCAACCAAAAAATTTTGATATCTATTGAAAGATGTAAACATATAGGTAATCTTTAAACCAATTATAAACTTAGTACCAATTGAAAATATTTTACACTTTTGATACCAATATGAAAAACATAAACCAATTGAAGATATTTTTCATTAGGAGCGTATGATACCAAATTAGAATCAATATTAATTTTTCAATCATTTTTCATCATAAAGTGTGGGAGTAGAAAACAAAAGGTAAACAAAACCAATTGAAAGGTGAAATATGAATTTTCTCCCCCTTTATGAAATATCAATTAAAATGATGCATAAGCTTGTATAAGATATCAATTGAAAAATAATCAATTAAAATAGTCATTTAAGGAATCAAGATTAGCATAACAAAAATTTGTGCTCAAAGATATACAGATATAGCAAGCACAAATAAAATATATATATATATGTATGAAAAATTAAATACCAATCGAAATTGATACTATTTGAAGTGTAAGCATACATATATAAAAATATATATGAGTATACAAAAAGAATGTCAATAGTGATACCAATTGAAAAGATACAATGATATCAATTAAAAAGAAAATAAGATCAAGTGTATAACTCATACTTCCTACCACCCTTCTCATTCTCATGTTTACAAGGATTTTCAATAATAAGCATACAAGGTTTGGTCGCCCAACCAACCGCCCTTGGATGGGTAGGAGTTTTCAAAATAAGTTTGAAAATATAGTATGTTTGAAAAACTCTACCATAATAAAGAATACGAACTAGTTATATGAAAAATTTGTAAACTAGTACGAAATCCTTCAAGAAAGGAATAAAACAAAAATATATTTCATGAAAAGCATGTAAATCACATGATCACCAAACACTCAAAATCTATATAGCATATATTGTACTCATGAAAACAAAATCATGAGAAAATATTAAATAAAGTGAGTGTATAAGAGTTATGCGAAACACATCATCATGAAAATAGGCAATCAAGCTCAATATGAAATTCCTTTAAAAAAAACATGAAACACAAGAAAATCTAATTTTCATCAAAATAATTTAATCTTCAAGGCATATGTATGTCATGTACAAACTAAAATATACATACATATCCAAACATAAACGAATCCACAAAAGTATATGCATGAAGGCAAGTGGCTCAAGGATATATATGTATAGCTAATAGTTTAGACAAAATAGACATATACATGAAGTTTAAACACAAATATGAAAACATATACAAAAATAGAGAATACAAGTCAAATGCATGAATCATCAAAACTAGGCTATACTAGTACATCTAATGGGTATAAATGAGCATTCAAGCACAAACATATAATAATCTTTTTATGGCTCACTAGTTGTACAAGTATATATCTAAGTTTTAAAGTAAACTAACACTAGACATGTAATCAAAACATAAAGCATAGAAATCAAAACAAAACTCATATGATCATTATGTAAATGCCCAAGGATTAGAGCTATGATATACATAATAGCTAAACTATAGAGAGAACACAAAATAAGGGTCCATATAAACATGGGTGATCTCAGATGCTATACATGTATGTCAATAGTCTAATAAGTGTGGCATATGGCATAATGAGCACTAAAACATGACATGCTATAAATGAATGATCTAAAAGCATGCAAAAATAAATAAGGAGTAAGAGATAGTTACCAAAACCATAAGGGCAACTCTCCATGTCTCCAAACCAAGGTGGTCCTCCTACCAAACTCTCCTGGAAAGTGATGCATCCAAATTTATCCTCTTTAAGCTCGGAAGCATCCACCTTAAGGCACCATCACTCTAACGTCATGTGAGAGCCCACACCTACATCAAATAAAATAGGAGTGGTCTTTTCTACCCATACTCTTTTGAGTCCATGGGGGTTAGCTCCTTTCCTAACCTAAACAAATTTAGTTGCTAAATTTGAATCATGTATACGATCATAACAAAACTTAGGAAGGTGGCCCTTACGTCCACAATGTGTACATGTGTACACATGAGCATACATTGTGTTATGAGTGTGAACGTGGAAAGCATATGTATGCCGTGATTTGTGTGCATGCATAAGAGGAACTTGTTTCTTTTGAAACATAGATTCCAACCGTGAGTGGTTCAAGGCACAATGGCTCAAAGTGGAGCCAAAATATTCAAAACTTTTCTTCAAAGCATTTATATCATTTTTAATACTTGAAGATAAAGTGAAGCATGCAATAGGTGAGCTAGATGATGAAGCTACACTAGCATGGCAAACATGAGAATCTAAATCATTTTTCAAAAAAACATTTTTATTTGAAATAATTTCCAATTCCTTTGAAATAGAAGCAATTTTTATTTTCAAGGAATCATTCTCTTTTACAATAAAATCAAGTTTTGAAGACAAGATCTCATTTTTCTTCAAAACCTCATTGCAATCGTTTTTATTTCTGAAAATCTTGTTTTCATTTAGAGCAAGATCAAGTTGGGATTTAAGTGAGTCACGTTCACTTGAAATCTCATTCCTTTCTTGCAAAGCAATCTTAAGTCTAGAAGATAAATTTTTATTTTCTTCTTTTAAACCAAAACTATCCTTTTTCAAAGGTTTATATTTTGAAATCAAATTTTCACAACTTTTAGTAGTTCATTATTTAAGGCATGTGCATCCATACACTCATTGCAATAAGAACTAGTATCAACATCTAGTTGAGTATCCGAATGTACCTCAAGGGAGTCATTTCCTTGGACCATGAAGCAATGTTCGTCGGACTCGTCTCGACTAGATTTCCTCTTCATATTGATAAGCATTGGTAGCTCCGGAGATGTCAAAATGTTCCATACTGCAAAAGCGGAATCATAATGAGAAAACACATTTAAATTTTTTTATCTAGAGATGCTCTAAGTGCCTTAAGGGCTTGTGCATTGGCCTCTATATGCTTGCTATCACTAAGGTAGGATTCCTTAGTAATGGCAAGGTAAACTTTGTAACCTAGGGTTTTTAAATGGCAACTCATAGGAACCTTCCATATATCAAGTCTAGAGATATCAAACATGGGACGGCTATCCATGAGTGCAAACTATATGTGTGTAAATGCAAATGCAATGTAGATTAGCAAACCAAGATCACACTCCTAGGTAGTTAAACCTAATATCAGGAGCGTAGGCTCTGATACCAATTGAAAGTACACCTAGAGGGGGGTGAATAGGTGCACGGCTTAGTAATGCGAAAATTAAAACTTGATTGCAATACACTTAGTGTAGCCAACGAGTGTAGCCAAATTCCCGGTGAAGGGCTCTGGACTAACTCCTCTTGATTCCTCTGAATAAGAGTTGAGGTGCTATATGAAGCTCTCGTCATTAAACACAGTGAGGCACACAAACAAACACAACCAAGCATATAAGTATGAATGAGCAATATGAATGATGCAAGGCAGAATATAAGAGAGAGAGTTAGAGAAAGTGGATCAAATGCAAACACCAAGATATATTTCGAGGTTCGAGCACCCGCTCTACGTCCCCGCCTTCACACAGAAGGATTTCCACTAACTCGTCCACATAGGACTTCCCACACAGGGAGACTCCACTGAGGATTTAAGGCAATTACAATAACCGGGAGTACACAACTTCTCTCTCAAATACAACACAACCTCTATACTTAGAGGCTAGGCACAAGCCACCACAATATCAACCTCACAAATGAGGGATAGGCATATAGCCAAACAACAATCTCCTCTCACTAGAGGGATAGGGCACAAAGCCACCAGTCCAATAATCAACATCTACTCAAGAGGGATAACACAAAAGCAAGATAAGCTCAAGCATGAAAAATAAGGAGTTTAGAAACAAAAATACGAAGAAGAATACTTGGGAAAACAACTAGAATAAGATTGAAATGAAGATCAAAACTAATATCCCAAATATCTAATTTTTCTTTGATTTTTTCAACCCTTTAAAAAAAATAAAGATGAATCCTTTTGGCTCTAAAAACTCTTTTGAAGACTTGTATAAAATACTAGAGAAGATGGAATTTTTGCTCTTCAAAAAACTTGTTAAGAAACAACTCAAATGGGGGGATATTTATACCCCATTTGGAATCTGCCCGTTGGCAGCAGAAAAGGGCCTGATTGCCCTTCCGATCGACCGGCCAACGGTCAAAAAATCGACCGTTGAGCCATCCAGTCGACCGCCCGGTCGACCGTGCCCAGAACCAGAGAGCAACAGCTCTCTGGCCGGTCGACCGCTCAAGCGACCAGGCCAACCCGAGAGTGGGCTAACTTCAGTAGGTCGACCGGCCAAACACACTGGCCTTTGTGCACGTCTTGTGCACGTCCGGTCGACCGGTCACTGGTCCGGTCGACCGCCAAAGCCTGGCAGGGCAAAATATAGGATTCAAAAACTGATTTTTTTATTATCAAATAAATTCCATAAAATCTCATAAATTTCACAAAAATCAGTTCATGTTGTATCTTTAAAATACAAACATGTTTGAGTAAAAATCAAACCATGTTATAAACATTTTGAACAATTTTTGTGACTTACAAGTTTTGCCGAAAACCATAATCTGTATTTTTCAAAACTTAGATTTTTGAAATGAAAAATCGTTTGTCCAAAACTCATCCAACTACAAAAACATGATATTGAAACAACTTTGAAGCATGTTGTATATGGATATAATCCAATATACATGAAAGATATATATGATATATATCAATGTTTTTGACATAAAAACCAAGATCGGTTAAACCAAAAATCGAAAACTAAAACATGAAACTTGTGAGTGTCGTAAACTTGAGCATATCACACTATCTAATCTTTAACAATTGATCTAAACCATAAACTAAACAATGTAACAAAGTCTTTTTGTAGAACGCTATCTCCAAGTTGTCTCGATCCAAATGTGATCCACCAAGCTTGACTTCAAACGAGTGCTAGATATGAACTTGACACTCGGGCTCTTGAATCACCATATGAAAGCTCCAAAGCACCTTTGTTGAAGCTAATCACCTACTAATATCTTGGTTAAATATCTGAAACTAAATATCACAAGATTATTAGTAAACTATAACTACATGAGTTAATCATCATCAAAACTAGAGTGGAAGGCCTCTGGGCCAACAGTTTCAAGTTACTGGTAAGAACTAGGTTCTTCTTGCGAAACAAAAGTCAAAAATCAACATCGCAAGTCAAAAACCTAGGCTCTAATATCAAGAAAACCCATCGCACTAACCGAAACATGGTGATCGGCAAAAAGCAAGTACTAAAATAAGAGAAGGAAGTGTGGGTTGATGTTACTGCTTTTGCGATTCTTCCGTAGTAGCGAAGTGGCTATACGGGTCGTATCCACAAGGAGGGAGAGCGATGAAAGCTTGATGCGGCTTCAAAGTTCAAGAAGAATGAAAGTTCTTGTTTCCAAATAAAGAATTGAAAAGTGAAAACAAGTTGTTTTTAAGAATTGTTGGAAAAATGTTTTAGTGGTTTGTAAAACTGGATTTTTTTTCTTAGTTGTAAAAATGCATGGCTAACTTTCTACTAAGTGCTCCACTAATTTCTATCTTTTTGAAGATAGGCTCACAATGGATCATAGGCAAACACAACCCTTGTGCATTGGAACTATTCACGTGAAAATCGAGTGAAAGTTCTTCCTATAACTTTGCTTTACACGACAAAAACTCGGACATTCCCATATCAAGATCCAATAAAAGGCGTGAATACGGGAAGACACGAGTGCACTAATGGTATCGGTAAAGTTAAACGAAAAGTCTCTAACTTACAACAACAAGCAAAGTACAAAACTCATAGATCATCAAAAAATCATTTAAGCATGAAATATACGAAGGTAAATACTTGTAGGTAAGTTAGAGTTAGAACCCTCGTCTTAAGATGCCATAGCTCTTGTTTGCACAAGGCTTGTTTGACACTATTGACTCATGTGGTTATCAATCAAGTGTTAGAAATTAGTGGGTTAGTAGTTAGTTAGCAATGCTAATGAAAAGTTAGTTAGCCATAAAAATAAAAGAAAAAACAAAGGAAAAGAAATGGAAAGAGGGAGTTGCACTACAAGAAAACAAAAGAAATGAAAAGTTAAAGAGAGGAAGTTACACTACAACAAAGTAAAAGAAAAGAGGTGAAGAAGAAAGAAGTTACACTACAACAAGGAAGTAAAAGTAAATGGCAAAGACAAGTAAATGGAAAGAAGGAAGAGAAGTCGTACTTGTATTATCTTGTCACCCATCAAATACAACACTTTACACACTCTATCTTTTTCACTCTAATGGCTAAAACTTAAAACTAGAAGAAGAACAACAACAACTACTACAAACTAAAAACAAAGCTACACAACTTGCTCTAACTCTAGATCTCCCCCAACTGAAGACCCCTGGGGGATTTTTATAGACACCAGGGAAAGGGGGCCACGTGGGACGTACGTGGCCCAAAGCGCAGGTGATTGAGGCAAAACCTGCACACAAAATAAAGAATTTCAGATTTAAGAATAAATATGTGCAAGTGCTCAATTCTTACCGCTATAGCAAGTGGCTATGCGGGTCGTGATCCACAAGGAGGGTTTGCGATGGAAGCGTTCAAGGTTCTGTATTGAAATCTTTATGAAAACAAAACGAAAGTTCTTCTTTGTTTTAAGAAATAAAAAATAAAGAAGAGTTAAAGGTTAAAGTTAAAAGAAAGCGATAGATGAAGAAGGTGGAGAATCAGAAAGCGACTATGTACAAATGAGTTGGAAAAGAAATGATGAAAGATTTGGGAGATGTGGTGATCTATACTAAAGAAATAAAAGAAAAGAAAGAAGGTTGAAGAAATACTTACCTAGTTTGGTTGATGACTTACCTGGAACCCTTGCATGTTCTACCTTGCTTTGGAGGCGTTCAACGCATAGGTCATAAGATCGAGCTCAATCCCTGTTCGCATTATATCATCAAGCCTTGCAAGAATGAAGTGATACGGATCTTGAGGAGGAGAACGTCTTCATGAAGTATCGTTGGCACTCACAAAGGCTTTTGTATACTTAAACTTCTGGATTCACTTGCAAGCTCATCAAAAACAAAAGAGGTAAAGTAGAAAGAGGAATAAGGAAACAAAAGGAAATATGAACATAAAACAAATGTTTACCTTTATTGCTTGCAGAAATAATGGAAGAAAGGAGGAGGGTACATCAGTGTCACTCTCAACATAAACCTCTCTCTCTTACTTACATGAATCTTCATCTAACCTAAGCTCACATACAAATTACATAAAAAGAAAAGAAAAACCTAAACTACAAAGAATGAAAACTAGGCTAAATCCTATCTTTGCATGGTCGTCCCATTTGAAGGTTCACCTAGAGGGGGGGTGAATAGGTGATGGCTAATCTAATGGTCACTTAATGATGAAATGATGCAAATAATGTGGAAGCTAAAAACAATTATGACCTAATTAAATCTTTTACACTAAACACTATGTATAACACAAGAGTTTTGCCGAATTCCCCGTGAAGGGCTCTGGATAAACTCCTCTAGATTCCCCTTGAATGGGTTGAGGTGCCGCGTTGGCTCTCTTGGTTGAATACAACTGTTAGCAAACAAACCAAACAAGTATATTAATTAAGCACAATGTATATCAAGCATGTAAATGGAAGCATAATAAATAGCATGCAAGATATAAAGTAAGGGAGAGAGAGAAAAGGCAATTGCAAACACAAAGGGTTTGTTTCGAGGTTCGAGCACACTTGCTCTACATCCCCGCCTTCGACACACGAAGGATTTTCACTATGCAAGATCCCAATGGATCTCTCCTTGGTGCCGCAACACCTACAAGCCCTCGGACTCCCTAGTCCCGTACACATCGCAAGCCCACGGGCTCGCCGAGGCCGCACCTCAAACAATAAGAGTTCGCACCCGAACCCTAAATAACCACGAGCACACTTGCCCGTCTCCTCAAAGAACAAAGAAAAGATATTTGGTGATCTAAACACTTTGATCACCAATAAAAACTCTCACTACAACACTCCTATAAGATGAATAGCTCAATGGATGCTCAAGTGTTTGTGTGAGAAAACAAGGAAAGAATCTTTGGTGAAAAACTCAAGAAATTCTCTTTTACACTCTTGGTAAAACTTTCCTTTAGATAGGAAATATTTGCTCTCTATTTTGTGGAGAAAAACTTCTGAAAAGAGTGAGAAAAACTGGCTCTAAAAAAACTTCTCCAAATCTTGTAGAAAACAGCCCCAAATGACCCTTTATATAGAGTCTGGAAAACTAGCCGTTGGGGCACTGTCAGGCCTGCCGGTCGACCGGGTCGGTCGACCGCCAATGGTCAGAAATCCTACCGTTGGAGCCACGGTCGACCGCTCGGGTCGACCGAGCCACTGGAGTAGAGAGTTGAACTCTTTGTCGGTCGACCCGTACGGTCGGCCGAACTTTCCAGAGAGCAGAGCTCTCTGGAGCGGTCGACCCGTACGGTCGGCCGTCCTCCAGTGCACAAAGGCGTGCACATCTGTGCACGTCGGTCGACCGAGCCGGTCGACCGACTTCAGGATTAGTCGACTATAAAGGAAGCAAGTCGACTTATCTGAAGCCTGAAACAGTTTTCTGGGATTAAAAAGTTAGTCTTTTTGGCTCAAATAAAATCCCATAAAATACTTAAAAATCTACAAAAATAGTTTAACCAATATACTTTGATAATCAAACATGCCTGCACAAAATCAAGGCATGTTATAAAAGATTGGACTATTTTTGTAAGTTGGAAATATTTAGCTCATGATAAAAACTGTATTTTCCAAAACATGTTTTCTAAACTTTGTTTTTCCAAAACATCTTTAAATACAAAAACAAGATATTATAATTCATTTTAAGGCATAGTGTGTATGGATATGATCCACTACACAATTAAGATGAAATATCTATGTTTTTGACAATAAGCATAAACTTGGTTTTGGTTGAAAGATGTAAACATGAATACCAAAAACCAAATAATATTTTTCCAAAAAGAAAGTCTTTTCTAAACTGAAAAATTCTTTTATGAAAAGACAATTAAATCAAGAGTGTGTGTGTATAAGCACTTGAGCAATCCACCAACTACTCTATCCTTTACATTTTATCTAAAACAAAAATAAAATCTTATACCTAGACACAAGTCTTCATCTTCTTGAAGTCTTCACTTGGAGGCTTCTCATCTTCTTGACTTGGTCCAAGCTTGATCCAAAAGCTCCTTGGATCATACCGTGCTAGCTCCAAATCTTGACATTTTATCCTTTATTGAGCTATGCACCTACTAAGATCTTGATAATGAATCTGTCACTAATTAAACACAAGATCATTAGTAAACATAACTTCATGAGTTGATCATCATCAAAACTAGGGTGATAGGCCTTTGGGCCAACAATCTCCCCTTTTTGATGATGACAAAACTCATGAAGTTATATATGCATGGATTAAAGTAAAGCTTCAGAGAAGCTCCCCTTAACTCATGCATACCAAATAAATATAATAAATATGCAATAAGGCACATAAACATGTATGCAAATGTAGGAGTAAACACGCTAATCAAGCATAAAACAAATCAAATTCTTTTTCTCCTATTTGCAAAACGAAACATATATGCATAAACAATCCCTTTTCACAAAACATGCATATAAATCAAAAATCTTTCTCCCCCTTTTTGTCAATCATCAACAAAGGGGTCAAAGTAAAATCAAATCAAACAAATTTTTCTCCCCCTTTTTGTCGAAAACAAAAAGATCAAGAAGGTGTCAAACAAATCAATCAATAAAGATTTATATGCGATATATATTCATGAAGAGGAAGGCGCTAAGTTAGCTTCCCTACACATATGCATTACATGAAGAAGGGATGACAAGCCCTAACTCACATAACACATATTATGTAATGCATAAGAGGAGATGTGAAGCCCCCTACACACGTATATCATATAAAGAAGAGTTGTCAAGCTCCTCAATTTATAATATACTCAACATGAATCTATATGTAAGAGAGATGTTAAGCTCTCCTTGCATATAAGAAATACAAATCAACAAAATGTTTTTTTTTATTAATTTTTCTTAAACAAAATTTTTAAAGGTATCAGAGCTCTTGTAAAACAATCAAATTTTAAGATACCTAATTGAAAATAATCATTATTATAAAACATATTGATACCAATTGAAATTTAACAAATATGAAGTTGAAGCATTTTGATATCAATGGTAAACATAATGATCCAAAAATTTTTATTTTTCATCATAAACTTTGTGCTTTAAAAATGTGAACCAATTGAAAGTTAAGCACATGAAAATCATATATATGTATGAAAAAATGAGTATACCAAGTGAAATTGATACATACATATTTAAGAAATAAAATATGAGTATATAC
This sequence comes from Agave tequilana, assembly GCA_038442645.1. NCBI lineage: Eukaryota > Viridiplantae > Streptophyta > Magnoliopsida > Asparagales > Asparagaceae > Agave > Agave tequilana. The sequence goes on from JAVJIF010005767.1 coordinate 27,976, forward strand.
AAAATAAGTTCATATTGATACCAATTGAAACGATTCAAAGATACCAATAGACATAACAATAAGATCAAGTGTATAACTCATAACCTACCACCCTACATATGCTCAAGATAAAAGATTTTCAATGAAGCATACAAGGCATAATCGCCCATCCATCCTCCCATAGATGGTAGGGGTTTTCAAAATAGATTTGAAAAATATTTTAGCATTGAAAATCACTACCAAATGAAGTACAGTAACTAGTTAAAATAATTTTTAAAAAACTAGTTAAAGATCCTTCAAAAACATGAAGTCATATGTTTTTCATGAATCAAGACTAAATACACAAAGTTTTACACTCAAGATCGATTAAGCTCATAAAAGTGTTCATGAAACACGGTCATGACAAAATGAAAAAAAATGTGAGTGTACAAGAGTCATGTAAATAGCATTTTCATGAAAATAGACATTGAAGCTCAAAAGTGTTCATGTATCAAATTTTTACAAAAACATGAAAAAAAATCATTTTTCAATAAAACAAACAAACTTCTAGGTATATGTATGATTTATCCAATCCTATCAATATACATACATATCCCAAACATAAAAGAGTCTATTAAATGTATTTGCGTGAAGGCAAGAGACTCACGGGTATACATGTATATTTATTAGATTTGAATTAATAATACATATACATGAAGTAAAAACATGAAAATTGGCAAAACATGTATAAATGAAATAATCATCAAAACTAGGCTATACATGTGCATATAGTGAGTACAAATGAACAATGAAGTGCAAACGTATATGAATCAAATGTGGCTCACTACTTGTACATGTATAAATCCAAGTTTTGACAAATACTACATCTAAACAAGATTTTACCACATGAAGCTCAAAAACTAAAACATGAACATGCTATGAATATTATGAATGAACAAGCATGAACATAAATAAAATAAGAGTTTAGAGATTGTTACCAACTCCAAACCTCCAATCAAGGTGGCCTTTCCACCAAAATTCCTTGATAGCGATGCATCCAAATGTATGTCCATCAAGTCCATTGCATCCACTACCAAGGCACCAAATCTCTCACGTCTTGAGAGATCCCTCACCTACATCAAAAGCATGGGGTGGGGGTTTTGGTGCCCATTTTCTTTTGGGTCCTTTGGGGTTAGTCTTGTAAGGAACCCAAAAATTTTTATTATTAGCAAAATTAAAATGATGCAACTTGTCATAACAAAATTTTGCTAAATGGCCTTTGCGGCCACAATGTGTACATGTGTACACCTTAGTATGCTTATGAGTGTGATTGTGATCGTAGCGTGCAACATAAGCAAATGCATGATGAGAGTGATGTACATGAACATGAGGAGTTTGTTTCTTTGCAAACAAGGACTCCAACTTAGAATGGTTGAATGCACACGAGCTCAAAGTTGAGCTCAAACTATTAATTTTATTTTTCAAAAGAGTAATCTCACTATCATCAATGGTGGCATGTAAAGACATATGAGATAAAGAGTCATTTTTCTTCTTTTTAAAAACTTTTTCTTTTTCTTTTTCTTTTTCAAAAATTTTTCTTTTTAAAGAATTATTTTATTGTAAAATAATTTCTTTTTGTTTTTCCATAAAAATAATTTCATTTTCAAACTCATATTTCTTTCACACAAATCATTCAATTTAGACATTAAGGAAATATTTTCATTTTTCAAAACTTCATTTTCTTTTTCTAAACATGCAATATTAGTTCTAAATGAATCATTTTCTATATGCATGCAAGCATTGTTCTTTTTCAAATTTTTATTTTCTTTCTTAATCATGTCATACTTTTCAAGCAATAATTGACAAAATGTAGAAAGCTCTTCATATGACATATAATTATCCTCATCCTCGGATTCGGAAGTTACCTCAAGGGGTTATCCCCTTGGACCATATAGCACACGTTGGAGGTGTCGCTTCCAACGTCCGAATCGCTCTCCGCATAGTATTGTTCTTTTTCGCCAAGGGAGAGGAGGGTGTTCCACACTACAAAAGCCAAATCAAGATTAGCAACCCTAGATAAATAATCATCATTTAGGGTAGATCTTAAAGAATGTAGGGCTTTTATATTAACCTCAAAATTCTTACCATCTAAACAATATGCATTATTAGTAGTGGCAAGATAAACATGATAACCTAGGCTTTGAGGTACAAGGACATCTTCACCTTCCATATATGGATGTTAAGAATGTCAAACATGGGTGGTGACATGAAGTCCATGGTGTGTGTACAAATAAAGTGATTAGCCTAAAAATGAGGATCTTTAACTCTAGGTTGTTAGACCCAATCAGAGTACCAAGCTCTGATACCAATTGAAGGTTCACCTAGAGGGGGGGTGAATAGGTGATGGCTAATCTAATGGTCACTTAATGATGAAATGATGCAAATAATGCGGAAGCTAAAAACAATTATGACCTAATTAAATCTTTTATACTAAACACTATGTATAACACAAGAGTGTTGCCGAATTCCCCGTGAAGGACTCTGGACAAACTCCTCTAGATTCCCCTTGAATGGGTTGAGGTGCTGCGTTGGCTCTTATGGTAAAATACAAGTGTTAGCAAACAAACCAAGCAAGTATAACAATTAAGTACAATGTATATCAAGCATGTAAATGGAAGCACAATAAATAGCATGCAAGATATAAAGTAAGGGAGAGAGAGAGAAAAGGCAATCGCAAACACAAAGGGTTTGTTTCGAGGTTCGAGCACACTTGCTCTACATCCCCGCCTTCGACACACGAAGGATTTCCACTATGCAAGATCCCAATGGATCTCTCCTCGATGCCGCAACACCTACAAGCCCTCGGACTCCCTAGTCCCGTACACACCGCAAGCCCACCGGCTCGCCGAGGCCGCACCTCAAACAACAAGAGTTCGCACCCGAACCCTAAACAACCACGAGCACACTTGCCCGTCTCCTCAAAGAACAAAGAAAAGATCTTTGGTGATCTAAACACTTTGATCACCAATAAAAACTCTCATTACAACACTCCTATAAGATGAATAGCTCAATGGATGCTCAAGTGTTTGTGTGAGAAAACAAGGAAAGAATCTTTGGTGAAAAACTCAAGAAATTCTCTTTTACACTCTTGGTAAAAATTTCCTTTAGATAGGAAATATTTGCTCTCTAATTTGTGGAGAAAAACTTCTGAAAAGAGTGGGAAAAACTGGCTCTAAAAAAACTTCTCCAAATCTTGTAGAAAACAGCCCCCAAATGACCCTTTATATAGAGTCTGGAAAACTAGCCGGTGGGGCACTGTCAGGCCTGCCGGTCGACCGGGTCGGTTGACCGCCAATGGTCAGAAATCCGACCGTTGGAGCCACGGTCGACCGCTCGGGTCGACCGAGCCACTGGAGTAGAGAGTTGAACTCTTTGTCGGTCGACCCGTACGGTCGGCCGAACTTTCCAGAGAGCAGAGCTCTCTGGAGCGGTCGACCCGTATGGTCGGCCGTCCTCTAGTGCACAAAGGCGTGCACATCTATGCACGTCGGTCGACCGAGCCGGTCGATCGACTTCAGGATTAGTCGACTATAAAGGAAGCAAGTCGACTTATCTGAAGCCTGAAACAGTTTTCTGGGATTAAAAAGTTAGTCTTTTTGGCTCAAATAAAATCTCATAAAATACTTAAAAATCTACAAAAAATAGTTTAACCAATATACTTTGATAATCAAACATGCTTGCACAAAATCAAGGCATGTTATAAAAGATTGGACTATTTTTGTAAGTTGAAAATATTTGGCTCATGATAAAAACTGTATTTTCCAAAACATGTTTTCTAAACTTTGTTTTTCCAAAACATCTTTAAATACAAAAACAAGATATTATAATTCATTTTAAGGCATAGTGTGTATGGATATGATCCACTACACAATTAAGATGAAATATCTATGTTTTTGACAATAAGCATAAACTTGTTTTGGTTGAAAGAAGTAAACATGAATACCAAAACCAAATAGTATTTTTCCAAAAAGAAAGTCTTTTCAAAACTGAAAAATTCTTTTATGAAAAGACAATTAAATCAAGAGTGTGTGTGTGTATAAGTACTTGAGCAATCCACCAACTACTCTATCCTTTACATTTTATCTAAAACAAAAACAAAATCTTATACCTAAACACAAGTCTTCATCTTCTTGAAGTCTTCACTTGAAGGCTTCTCATCTTCTTGACTTGGTCCAAGCTTGATCCAAAAGCTCCTTGGATCACACCGTGCTTGCTCCAAATCTTGACATTTTATTCTTTGTTGAGCTATGCACCTACTAAGATCTTGATAATGAATCTGTCACTAATTAAACACAAGATCATTAGTAAACATAACTTCATGAGTTGATCATCATCAAAACTAGGGTGATAGGCCTTTGGGCTAACACCATTTTCAGTGCAAATACTGGCTTTTTATAGCCATAACCCACACGAGGAGGATCCCGGGGAGATCGGGGGAGCATACGCTCCACCTAACTCCCCAACCATGCCGCGGAAACGCGGCTTTGGCCGCGTTTCCGCGGCCAGGGTGTGGCCTGGTGGCCACACCCTGTTGGTGGGTCTCGCTGGATTTCCCTTCTGCTTTTATCTTCAGTTGATTTCTTCGTTTGAGTCTGGGATTTTGACGAAATGGCCTTTGATTTTTGCTTCAACCGATCGATTTTGAGAGGATTCTTCTCAACCGGTTTTAAACCTCTTGATTTTTCCCTGATTTACTGAGCTTAATTTGATTTAATTCAGAATTCTGGTGGGCTTTTAGGCTCATTTCTCTTCATCTCCTTAAGGAATGGGCCTGCAAATAAATTAAACATTTAATTAGGACAATGCAAATTTTATTCTATAATAAGTTTGGAAATATGATACTAAATATGCAACATTAGCGACCAATCACACCCCCATACCTATTTTTTGCTCGTCCTCGAGCAAAACAACTAAACTATACTAAGGATTATTAGACCACTTTCGCAGGTCACGCGATTGCACTGAGCATGTGCAACAAGCCGTTCAACCTCTAGGTTTCCCCTAGAGGACGAGTTTTGTCTCGTGAGGGTTTTCAGCGGATTGCACCCACAAAATCCATAAAGAAATAGAAACAAAGAGTTAGTATTTTCGAAAAGCATTTTGAAAGAGAAAATATTTGAAATATAATTGTAAGATTTAAGTAATCTATAAGTTATAGGAAAACTGAATTTTTCATTCCTAAACTTAGTCTCTATTCAAGAATTTGTTATCAATCAAAATAAGGAGTCAAATTGTACTTCTCATCTAGTCTATTACTTTACCCTAAGTCATATGCACCTTGTGATTGTGAAAATTTTGACTAAGGGTTCATTAACTCTAACTCTTATGCCTTATTTATTTGTGTGTGTGTGTATATATATATATATATATATATATATATATATATATGTATATATGTATGTATGTATTTTGATGGTATTATTCCTTAGTTCTAGTAGGCTTTCTAATATGCCCATGTAACGAGCCTTTAATCGATGACTCCCAAACCAAACGGTCTTAGGGCACCGGGTGAGAAAACACCCCAAGAACTTAAGGACTCGAGCAAACAAGGCCACAAAACTAAGGATTTTATTATATGAACCCCTTTTAGGCGTGAATACTTATGCTTTATTAGGCATAAATATCCAGCTTAATCAGAGGATTTTTATATATATATTTTTCTTTTCAAACTTATCTAATCATCTTTCACATAAATACTAAGGCTTGCTTAGGCCAAAGCACCTAGCTAATCAATAATTAGATTTGTTTATCTTTTTTTATAAGGCATAAGAATCTTTGTTTTTGAACCCTAAGTGTGTAAGTGTATGAAGTGTGCATATTTATCAAGGTAAAGATCAAGACTAAATTAAAAATTTTGATTGAACTTGAACCTGCACATAAAATACGAAATTTCAGAACTTTTAATAAAAATGTGCAAGTGCTCAATTCTTACCGCTATAGCAAGTGGCTATGCGGGTCGTGATCCACAAGGAGGGTTTGCGATGGAAGCGTTCAAAGTTTTTCTTATTGAAATCTTTTTGAAGACAAAGCGAAAGTTCTTCTTTGTTTTAAAGAAATGAAAATGAAAACGAGTTATGTTAAGGTTAGAGAGAAAATGGTAGAATGAGAAGTGGAAAAGAATGGAGAATGACTATTTACAAAGAAATGGGAAAGAAAGCGACTATGTACAAATGAGTTGGGAAAGAAGTGATTTGGAAGATATGGTGTTGCTGATTTAATTTACAGAAATAAAAGAAAAGAAATAAAAACAATTACTTACCTTCTTTTCACCAAAAGCTTACCTTGAGTCTTTAGCGAAGATGTTACCTTGAAGTGGAGGCAATCAGCGCATAGCCCATAAGAGTTGAGTATTGGTCTCTTCCACATTACATCATCAAGACAACTTAAGCATGAAATGATACAGAGAGAGACTCAATTCCATCGTCATGAGCTATCGGTGGCACTCGCAAAGGCAAGGCTCTTTCGATACTTTTAGACTCACTTGGAAGACAATTGTACCAAAAAGAAAAGTGAAGTAGAAAAGAAGAAGAAGAAGAAGAAAACTAAAAAGAAGTACATACAAAGAAAGAACATAGATTCGATTTCATAACGATCAAAGAAAAGAAAGAAACCTTACACCAGTGTCACTCTCAGCTTAAGCTTCATTCTTGTTCTTCGATGAAAGTCTGATCTCCTCTGAATTACATAAATGAAAACTAAAATTACATGAAAAAGAGAAACAAAAACCTAAACTAAAAAATGGAAAACTATGCTAAATCCTATCTCTGCATGGTCGTCCCATTTTCAGTGCAAATACTGGCTTTTTATATACATAACCCACACGAGGAGGCTCCCGGGGAGATCGGGGGAGCAAACGCTCCCCTAACTCCCAACCAAGCCTCAGAAACGCGGCTTTGGCCGCGTTTCGGCCGCCAGGGTGTGGCCAGGTGGCCACACCCTATTGGTGGGTTTCGCTGGATTTCCCTTCTGCTTTTATCTTCAGTTGGTTTCTTCGTTTGAGTCTGGGATTTTGACGAAATGGCCTTTGATTTTTGCTTCAACCGATCGATTCTGAGAGGATTCTTCTCAACCGGTTTTCAACCTCTTGATTTTTCGCAGATTTACTGAGCTCGAATTAATTCTGATTTAATTCAGAATTTTGGTGGGCTTTTGGGCTCATTTCTCTTCATCTCCTTAAGGAATGGTGATTGGCTGCTAATGTTGCATATTTAATGTCACATTTTCATACTTATTTTAGAATAAAAGCCTGCATTGTCCTAATTATTTGTTTAATTTATTTGCAGGCCCAATCCTTAAGGAGATGAAGAGAAATGAGCCTAAAAGCCCACCAGAATTCTGAATTAAATCAGAATAAATTCGCACACACAAAATCAGGGCAAAAATCAAGAGTTGAAACCGGTTGAGAAGAATCCTCTCAGAATCGATCGGTTAAAGCCAAGAATCTAAGGTCATTTCGTCAGAATCCGGAGCTCAAATGACAAAACCAACAAAGGATAAAGCCAGAAGAAACCCCCGGAGAGACCCACCAACAGGGTGTGGCCATCTGGCCACACCCTGGCCGCGGAAACGCGGCTTGGGCCGCGTTTCCGCGGCAATCTTGGGGAGTTACGGGGAGCGTTTGCTTCCCCGACCTCCCCGGGATTCTGGTTGTTGGGTTTATGCCTATAAAAGGCCATCATCTGCGCTGAAAATGGGACGCCAAGGCAGATTAGGATTTAGCCTAGTTTTAATTCTTTGTAGTTTAGGTTCTTCTTTTCTTTTTATGTAATTTGTATGTAACTTAGGGTAGAAGAAGATTCATGTAAGTAAGAGAGAGAGAGGCTGAAGTTGAGAGTGACACCGACGATGTACCCTCCTCCTTTCTTCCATTGTCTCTGCAATTAATAAAGGTAAAAGTTCTTTTTATGTTTGTATTTTCTTTTGTTTCGTTTTCCTCTTCTACTTTACCTTGGTTGTTGTTGTTGAGTGTACAAGTGAATTCCAAAGCAAGTATAACCAAGCTACGTGAGAGCCAGCGATAGTTCATGAAGACGTTCTCCTCTTCCAAGATCCGCATCACTTCGTTCTTCTTATTGACGATATAATGTGCATGGGGACCGAGCTCGAGTTTATGATCTATGCGTTGAACGCCTCCGAAGCAAAAAGGTAGAACTTGCAAAAAGGTTTCCAAGTAAGTCATCAATCAACCTAGGTAAGTATCTCTTCACTTTTCTTTCTTTCTTTTCTTTCTTAGTTTAGATCACCAACCACTTCTTCCAAATCGTTTTCATTCTTCTTTCCACTTCATTGTACATAATCGCTTTCTTTTGTTTTCTGAATTTTCCAACTTCTTCATCTTCCATTTTCTACTAACTTTAACTATACTTTCTTTTTCCATTTTTATAACTTTAAAACAGAGAAGAACTTTCGCTTATTTTCTTAACGATTTCAATAAAGAACTGTAAAGCTTCCATCGCAAACCCTCCTTGTGGATCACGACCCGCATAGCCACTTGCTATAGCGGAAGAATTGAGCACTTGCACATATTCTTTCTTAAGTTCTATAATCTCGTATTTTTTGTGCAGGTTTAGCCTCAATCAAATTTTGGCGCCGTTGCCGGGGAGGGTAACATGTTTTTTATTGAAATCTGAATTTTTTTGAAAATTTTTTAGAACTAAACGAATTTTCTTCTCTGTTGCAGGTTACAGGGCAATAAAAGCAGGAAATTAATATTGCAGTGACATACAAGTGGCCTTGGGCCTCTGCTTTAGAAAGCAGAGACCAAGGGCCCTCTGAATTGCCGCGTTTCCACGGCAAAAGCCGCGGATCCGCGGCAAGGAAGAGCTAACTACTAACAGCTTTTTGCAGGGCTGCTTAGTTTGTAAATTCTAGTTTGCTGCAATTATTTATTTCTTATATGCCATCACAAAAACCTGCTAATAATCAACAGTAAAAAGTTTGTTAAAAAAAGTTAAAAATTGATTAGACGTTTGCATTTTAGGCACGTGTCTTTTCAATTCATTTACTTTTACAGTTGAAGAGTGCTGGAGCAAGGTACGTATGCATTGCATTTAGCATAGGACTCACTTCTTGATCGCTTTAAGTGATTCCTATTTACATATCTTGTACACTTGCACAAAATTATTTTAAGGGCACTAACCCATAACAAGATAAGGTGGGGATTTAATCACCCTTCCTTAGCCCAAAAATCACATTCCAAGCACTCACTAACCCAAGCCTAACTTAAAATGAGTAGACGTGGGCCCTAGGGACATCTCGGACTCAATTAGGAGATTATCCTAAGGGGGAAAGGTGTTGGAACTTGACTCTTGCCAAATCAGTGTCTAGGAAAGGGATTAAGGGCCAAAAGCCCGAAGGTTGGTGGTTATTTAATTAAGGAACGTCTTTTGATGGAAAACCTCCCACCAACCTTGCCCTGACCTGGCTGATTAGCTTGTGGTCAAAGTCTACATTAAACCTCCCGTGGACAGTCTAACCAGTTAGGAGTCGTCTAGGTCTAGGTCTACCCTAACTTAGGTTAGCATTTTTTCTTTCTTGTTTGTTTATTTTTTTGCTTATCTTTCTTTTTTGTGTGTATTCTATTGTGTGATATGGCTTATAATAATAATTCTTTCAACTTTAATAATAATCCATATTACACACCAAGTTCATTTTCGGATATTACCAACCCAGCATATCATGACTTTAACCAACCTAGTGTGCCGGATTGGTCTTATCCGAATCCATATAACTCATACCCCCTATCAAATAACTATAATTTCCATAATGATTTCAACTCTTCACCGAGTCAGTGGGGATTCACCTCCCCCGAACATAATTTCCAACCACCTTGTCCTCCTTCTCCACCTAGTCCACAGTATTTTCAAGATTCATACTCAGTTTCACCCGTCCAAAATGGGAAACCGTCAATCATGGAAATGAGTATGCGTGAGTCCAAACACAAATCCAAAAATCTGATGTACTTACAATTTCACTACCACTTCCAAGACAATTCTTCATCTTTTCATCAAAACAATGAACATATCACCTATGAAGAGATGCTTGAATCCATGACTCAGGCTCAAAACGCTCGTAATAGTGACATAGATATGATGGTCGAATCTCTACGTTCTCACCGTTGGACCAGTTTTGATGTCACTACCAATTCTGTTGGAGCCGAAGAGTCAGGTTGTTTTGGAAATCAAGATTCCATTTCAGAACAACCATGTGAACTTACCCAAACTCCAAATGATATTGATAGTTTGGCTAGTTTTCCTTTTCCTGAAATAGAACTTGAAAATGATTATGATCCTGAACCCCAACTTAGTGATTCAATTCTATTTCCTGATTCAATTATGACTCCGGTATCTTCACCTGACTTCAATCTTTTTCCGGAGTCAACATTGAATCCTGTACCAATTCATAAAGAAATTGAATCACCCATCTTTGAGGATCATGTTGAACTTGACCAACTTTACAATTTTGAAAATCCCATGGATAAATTGGCAAGTTCTCCATTTTTTGATATTGAACTCAATGAGATATGTGACCTAGATTCTCACATATGTGATCCAGTTCAACTTTCTGAATCAATATTGACTCCTGTTGTGTTACCAAACTTGAGTAATATTTTAGAGTCAGTTTTGATTCCTCCACCTATCATTCCTGAACTGGAATCACCCACATTAAGTCACATTCCATTGTTAGAAAATACATGTGGACTAGAGTTTTAACTTCTTGACTTGGACCCGCTTCTTGAACCAATTTCGACTCCTGAACCTTTACTTGACTTAAGTCACCTTCTCGAGTCGGTATTAGTTCCTGTCCTTCCTGAGTCCAAGTCAACCGTTCTATCATTTCATACTCCTTTCTGGGACGAGGTGGTTGACAAATTTGACTCCGAAATCAATTATGGAATATGTAAATTAGATGGGGTTAAATATTTAATAAAGATCCTTCATGGATTTATCTTTTTAATGGGTTATATTAAAGATATTTCTGGTGGGTTCCTCCGAGACCCAAGAAAAGTTGATTGGGCCGCGTTTCGTGGACCAATCAGACCACCACCGGAACCACCACCTTAAGGTAACCTTTTCCTTCCCTTTCTTCTTTTTCATGCATCTATGCATTAATTCATACATTGAGGACAATGCATGAGATAGGTGTGGGGGAGGGTCTAACATAACTTTTCTTTTTGTTTAAAAAAAATAACATTTTTCTTTACTTTTAAAAAAAAAACTTTTTGAAAATAGAAACAATATTTTGACTTATTTTTGTAAGAAATTAAGTTAATTTTAAGGAATAGGAAAATCCAAATTAGGATTTCTTATACTTGGTCAAAATAAGATTATTTATTTGATTTATAGAGTTAGGAAGATAATTTGTCAAAGTAATTTAGTCTTGATCTTTACCTTAATGAAATATGCACACTTCATACACTTACACACTTAGGGTTCAAAAACAAAGATTCTTATGCCTTATAAAAAAAAACAAGTCTAATTATTGATTAGCTAGGTGCTTTGGCCTAAGCAAGCCTTAGTATTTATGCGAAAGATGATTAGATAAGTTTAAGAAAAAAAATGTATCCTCTGATTAAGCTGGGTATTTATGCCTCATGAAGCATAAGTGTTCACGCCTAAAAGGGGTGTATCGTATAAATAAAAGACCTTGGTTTCGTGGCCTTATCTGCTCGAGTGTTTAAGTCCTTAGGGGTGTTTTCTCACCTGGTGCCCTAAAACCGTCCGGTTTGGGTGTCACCGACTGAATGCTCGTTACATGGGCAGATTAGAAAGCCTAATGAAATTGAGGAATAAATCTCACCAAAAATAAATAAATATAAGGCATAAGAGTTAGAGTTAATGAACCCTTAGTCAAATTTTTCACATTCACAAGGTGCATATGACTTAGGGTAAAGTAATAGACTAGATGAGAAGTACAATTTGACTCCTTACTTTGATTGATAAAAACTTTTTTGAATAGAGGTTAAGTTTAGGAATGAAAAATTCGGTTTCCTATAACTTATAGATTGCTTAGATCTTACAATCATATTTCAAATATTTTCTCTTTCAAAATGCTTTTCGAAAATACTAACTCTTTATTTCCCTTTCTTTATGGATTTTGTGGGTGCAATCCGCTGAAAACCCTCACGACACAAAACTCGTCCTCTAGGGGGAACCTAGAGGGTTAACAGCTTGTTGCACGTGCTCAGTGCAATCGCGCGACCGGCGAAAGTGGTCTAATAATCCATAGTATAGCTTAGTTGTTTTGCTCGAGGACGAGCAAAAGATAGGTATGGGGGTGTGATTGGCTGCTAATGTTGCATATTTAATGTCACATTTCCATACTTATTTTAGAATAAAAGCCTGCATTGTCCTAATTATTTGTTTAATTTATTTGCAGGCCCAATCCTTAAGGAGATGAAGAGAAATGAGCCCAAAAGCCCACCAGAATTCTGAATTAAATCAGAATAAATTCGCACACACAAAATCAGGGCAAAAATCAAGAGGTTGAAACCGGTTGAAAAGAATCCTCTCAGAATCGATCGGTTAAAGCCAAGAATCTAAGGTCATTTCGTCAGAATCCGGAGCTCAAACGACAAAACCAACAAAGGATAAAGCCAGAAGAAACCCCCGGAGAGACCCACCAACAGGGTGTGGCCATCTGGCCACACCCTGGCCGCGGAAACGCGGCTTGGGCCGCGTTTCCGCGGCAATCTTGGGGAGTTACGGGGAGCGTTTGCTCCCCCGACCTCCCCGGGATTCTGGTTGTTGGGTTTATGCCTATAAAAGGCCATTATCTGTGCTGAAAATGGGACGCCAAGGCAGATTAGGATTTAGCCTAGTTTTAATTCTTTGTAGTTTAGGTTCTTCTTTTCTTTTTATGTAATTTGTATGTAACTTAGGGTAGAAGAAGATTCATGTAAGTAAGAGACAGAGGCTGAAGTTGAGAGTGACACCGACGATGTACCCTCCTCCTTTCTTCCATTGTCTCTGCAATTAATAAAGGTAAAAGTTCTATTTATGTTTGTATTTTCTTTTGTTTCGTCTTCCTCTTCTACTTTACCTTGGTTGTTGTTGTTGAGTGTACAAGTGAATTCCAAAGCAAGTATAACCAAGCTACGTGAGAGCCAGCGATAGTTCATGAAGACGTTCTCCTCTTCCAAGATCCGCATCACTTTGTTCTTCTTATTGACGATATAATGAGCACGGGGACCGAGCTCGAGTTTATGATCTATGCGTTGAACGCCTCCGAAGCAAAAAGGTAGAACTTGCAAAAAGGTTTTCAAGTAAGTCATCAATCAACGTAGGTAAGTATCTCTTCACTTTTCTTTCTTTCTTTTCTTTCTTAGTTTAGATCACCAACCACTTCTTCCAAATCATTTTCATTCTTCTTTCCACTTCATTGTACATAATCGCTTTCTTTTGTTTTCTGAATTTTCCAACTTCTTCATCATCCATTTTCTACTAACTTTAACTATACTTTCTTTTTCCATTTTTATAACTTTAAAACAGAGAAGAACTTTCGCTTATTTTCTTAACGATTTAAATAAAGAACTGTAAAGCTTCCATCGCAAACCCTCCTTGTGGATCACGACCCGCATAGCCACTTGCTATAGCGGAAGAATTGAGCACTTGCACATATTCTTTCTTAAGTTCTATAATCTCGTATTTTTTGTGCAGGTTTAGCCTCAATCAAATGGGCCTGCAAATAAATTAAACATTTAATTAGGACAATGCAGATTTTATTCTATAATAAGTATGGAAATATGATACTAAATATGCAACATTAGCGACCAATCACACCCCCATACCTATCTTTTGCTCGTCCTCGAGCAAAACAACTAAACTATACTAAGGATTATTAGACCACTTTCGCAGGTCACGCGATTGCACTGAGCATGTGCAACAAGCCGTTAAACCTCTAGGTTTCCCCTAGAGGACGAGTTTTATCTCGTGAGGGTTTTCAGCAGATTGCACCACAAAATCCATAAAGAAATAGAAACAAAGAGTTAGTATTTTCGAAAAGCATTTTGAAAGAGAAAAATATTTGAAATATAATTGTAAGATTTAAGTAATCTATAAGTTATAGGAAAACTGAATTTTTCATTCCTAAACTTAGTCTCTATTCAAGAATTTGTTATCAATCAAAGTAAGGAGTCAAATTGTACTTCTCATATAGTCTATTACTTTACCCTAAGTCATATGCACCTTGTGATTGTGAAAATTTTGACTAAGGGTTCATTAACTCTAACTCTTATGCCTTATTTATTTGTGTGTGTGTGTGTATATATATATATATATATATATATATATATATATATATATATGTATGTATTTTGATGGTATTATTCCTTAGTTCTATTAGGCTTTCTAATCTGCCCATGTAACGAGCCTTTAATCAATGACTCCCAAACCAAACGGTCTTAGGGCACCGGGTGAGAAAACACCCCAAGGACTTAAGGACTCGAGCAAACAAGGCCACAAAACTAAGGATTTTATTATATGAACCCCTTTTAGGCGTGAATACTTATGCTTTATTAGGCACAAATATCCAGCTTAATCAGAGAATTTTTATATATATATATTTCTTTTCAAACTTATCTAATCATTTTTCGCATAAATACTAAGGCTTGCTTAGGCCAAAGCACCTAGCTAATAAATAATTAGATTTGTTTATCTTTTTTTTTATAAGGCATAAGAATCTTTGTTTTTGAACCCTAAGTGTGTAAGTGTATGAAGTGTGCATATTTTATCAAGGTAAAGATCAAGACTAAATTAAAAATTTTGATTGAACTTGAACCTGCACACAAAATACAAAATTTCAGAACTTTTAATAAAAATGTGCAAGTGCTCAATTCTTACCGCTATAGCAAGTGGCTATGCGGGTCGTGATTCACAAGAAGGGTTTGCGATGGAAGCGTTCAAAGTTTTTCTTATTGAAATCTTTTTAAAGACAAAACGAAAGTTCTTCTTTGTTTTAAAGAAATGAAAATGAAAACGAGTTATGTTAAGGTTAGAGAGAAAATGGTAGAATGAGAAAGGGGAAAAGAATGGAGAATAACTATTTATAAAGAAATGGGAAAGAAAGCGACTATGTATAAATGAGTTGGGAAAGAAGTGATTTGGAAGATATAGTGTTGGTGATTTAATTTACAGAAATAAAAGAAAAGAAATAAAAATAATTACTTACCTTCTTTTCACCAAAAGCTTACCTTGAGTCTTTAGCGAAGATGTTACCTTGAAGTGGAGGCAATCAGCGCATAGCCCGTAAGAGTTGAGTATTGGTCTCTTCCACATTACATCATCAAGACAACCTAAGCATGAAATGATACAGAGAGAGACTCAATTCCATCGTCATGAGCTATCGGTGGCACTCGCAAAGGCAAGGCTCTTTCGATGCTTTTAGACTCACTTGGAAGACAATTGTACCAAAAAGAAAAGTGAAGTAGAAAAGAAGAAGAAGAAGAAGAAGAAGAAGAAGAAGAAGAAAACTAAAAAGAAGTACATACAAAGAAAGAACATAGATTCGATTTCAAACGATCAAAGAAAATTAAGAAACCTTACACCAGTGTCACTCTCATCTTAAACTTCATTCTTATTCTTTGATGAAAGTCTGATCTCCTCTGAATTACATAAATGAAAACTAAAATTACATGAAAAAGAGAAATAAAAACCTAAACTAAAAAATGGAAAACTATGCTAAATCCTATCTCTGCATGGTCGTCCCATTTTCAGTGCAAATACTGGTTTTTTATAGGCATAACCCACACGAGGAGGATCCCGGGGAAATCGGGGGAGCAAACGCTCCTCCTAACTCCCCAACCAAGCCGCGGAAACGCGGCTTTGGCCGCTTTTCCACGGCCAGGGTGTGGCCAGGTGGCCACACCTGTTGGTGGGTCTCGCTGGATTTTCCTTCTGCTTTTATCTTCAGTTGGTTTCTTCGTTTGAGTCTGAGATTTTGACGAAATGGCCTTTGATTTTTTGCTTCAAACCGATTGATTCTGAGAGGATTCTTCTCAACCGATTTTCAACCTCTTGATTTTTCCCTGATTTACTGAGCTCGAATTAATTCTGATTTAATTCAGAATTCTGGTGGGCTTTTGGGCTCATTTCTCTTCATCTCCTTAAGGAATGGGCCTGCAAATAAATTGAACATTTAATTAGGACAATGCAGATTTTATTCCATAATAAGTATGAAAATATGATACTAAATATGCAACATTAGTGACCAATCACACCCCCATACCTATCTTTTGCTCATCCTCGAGCAAAATAACTAAACTATACTAAGGATTATTAGACCACTTTCGCAGGTCACGCGATTGCACTGAGCATGTGCAACAAGCCGTTAAACCTACAGGTTTCCCCTAGAGGACGAATTTTGTCTCGTGAGGGTTTTCAGCGGATTGCACCCACAAAATCCTTAAAGAAATAGAAATAAAAAGTTAGTATTTTCGAAAAGCATTTTGAAAGAGAAAAATATTTGAAATATAATTGTAAGATTTAAGTAATCTATAACTTATAGGAAAACTGAATTTTTCATTCCTAAACTTAGTCTCTATTCAAGAATTTGTTATCAATCAAAGTGAGGAGTCAAATTGTGCTTCTCATCTACTCTATTACTTTACCCTAAGTCATATGCACCTTGTGATTGTGAAAATTTTGACTAAGGGTTCATTAACTCTAACTCTTATGCCTTATTTATTTGTGTATATATATTTTTTGATGGTATTATTCCTTAGTTCTATTAGGCTTTCTAATCTGCCCATGTAACGAGCCTTTAATCGATGACTCCCAAACCAAACGGTCCTAGGGCACCGGGTGAGAAAACACCCCAAGGACTTAAGGACTCGAGCAAACAAGGCCACAAAACTAAGGATTTTATTATATGAACCCCTTTTAGGCGTGAATACTTATGCTTTATTAGGCACAAATATCCAGCTTAATCAGAGGATTTTTATATATATATATATTTCTTTTCAAACTTATCTAATCATCTTTCGCATAAATACTAAGGCTTGCTTAGGCCAAAGCACCTAGCTAATCAATAATTAGATTTGTCTATCTTTTTTTTTTTATAAGGCATAAGAATCTTTGTTTTTGAACCCTAAGTGTGTAAGTGTATGAAGTGTGCATATTTTATCAAGGTAAAGATCAAGACTAAATTACTTTGACAAATTTTCTTCCTAACCCTAAAAATCAAACAAATAATCTTATTTTGACCAAGTATAAGAAATCCTAATTTAGATTTTCCTATTCCTTAAAATTAACTTAATTTCTTACAAAAATATGTCAAAATATTATTTCTATTTTCAAAAAGTTTTTAAAAGCAAAGAAAATGTTAATTTTTTTTAATAAAAAGAAAAAACTAAGTTATGTTAGAACCCTCCCCCACACCTATCTCATGCAGTGTCCTCAATGTATGAATTAATGCATAGATGCATGAAAAAGACGAAAGGGAAGGAAAATGTTACCTTAAGGTGGTGGTTCCGGTGGTGGTCTGATTGGTCCACGAACTGCGGCCCAATCAACTTTTTGTGGAGTTCGGAGGAACCCACCAGAAATTTCACTAATATTGCCCATTAAAATGATGAATCCATAAAGGATTTTTATTAAATATTTGACCCCATCTAATTTTCAAATTGCATAATTGATTTCGGAGTCAAATTTGTCAACCACCTCATCCTAGAATAGAGTGTGAAAAGATAAAATGATTGACTTGGATTCAGGAAGTACAGGAACTAATACCGACTCAGGAAGGTGACTTAAGTCAAGTAAAGGTTCAGGAGTCGAAATAGGTTCAGGAATTGGGTCCAAGTCAAGAAGTTGAAACTCAAGTCCACATTTATTTTCCAACAATGGAATGTGACTTAATATTGGTGATTCAAGTTCAGGAATTATAGGTGGAGGAATCAAAACTGACTCTAAAATATTAGTCAAGTTTGGTAACAAAACAGGAGTCAATTTGATTCAGAAAGTTGAACTGGATCACAGATTTGAGAATCTAAGTCACATATCTCATTGAGTTCAATATCAAAAAAATGAGAACTTGCCAATTTGTCAATAGGATTTTCAAAAGTGTAAAATTTGTCAAGTTCAATATGATCATCAAGAATGGGTGATTCAATTTCATGATGAAGTGGCACAGGATTCAATGTTGACTCAGGAAAAAGATTGAAATCAGGTGAAGACAACGGAGTCATTATTAAATCAGGAAGTAAATTGAATCACTAAGTTGAGATTCATGATCATATTCATTTTCAAGTTCGATTTCAGGAAAAGGATAACTTGCCAAACTGTCAATATCATTTGGAGTTTGGGCAAGTTCAAATGATTGTTCTGAAATAGAACCTTGATTTTCAAAACAACATGACTCTTTGGCTCTAACAGAATGGTTAGTGACATCAGAACTGGTCAAACGGTGGGAACGTAGAGATTGGACCATCATATCTATGTCATGATTACGAGTGTTTTGAGCCTGAGTCATGGCTTCAAGCATCTTTTCATAGTTGATAGGTTCATTGTGTTGTTGAAAAGATGAAGTATTATCTTGAAATTGGTAGTGAAATTGTGAGTCCATCAGATTTTGGGATTTTTGTTTGGACTCACGCATACTCATTTCCAAAATTGATAGTTTTCTATTTTAGACTGGTGGAACTGAGTATGAATCTTGAAAATATTGTGGACAAGGTGGAGAAGGAGGACAAGTTGGTTGAAAATTGGACTCGGGGGAGGTGAATCCCCACTGACTCTGTGAAGAGTTGAAATCATTTTGGAAATTATAGTTATTAGATTGGGGGCATGGGTTATATTGATTCGGATAAGACCAATCCGGCACACTAGGTTGGTTAAAGTTATGATATGCCAGGTTGGTAATATCCGAAAATGAAGTCGGTGTGTAATATGGATTATTATTGAAGTTGAAAAAATTATTATTATAAGCCATATCACACAATAGAACACAAACAAAAAGAAAGAAAAAACAAACAAATAAGCAAACAAATAAAAGGAAAAAATTTTAAACTAAGTTAGGGTAGACCTAGGACCTAGACGACTCCTAAGTGATTAGACTGTCCACGGGAGGTCTAATGCAGACTTTGACCACATGCTAATCAGCCAGGTCAGGGCAAGATTGGTGGGAGGTTTTCCGTCAAAGACGTTCCTTAATTAAATAACCACCAACCTTTGGGCTTTCGGCCCTTAATCCCTTTCCTAGACACTAATTTTGCAGGAGTCAAATTCCAACATCTTTCCCCCTTAGGATAATCTCCTAATTGAGTCCGAGATGTCCCTAGGGCCAACGTCTACTCATTTTTAGTTAAGCTTGGGTTAGTGAGTGCTTGGAATCTGATTTTTTGGCTAAGGAAGGGTGACTAAATCCCCACCTTATCTTGTTAATGGGTGGTGCCCTTAAATTCAGTTTGTGCAAGTGTACAAGATATGTAAATAAGATTCACTCAAAGCAATGAAAATCAACCAAGAGATGAGTCCTATTCTACATGCAATGCGAACGTACCTTGCTCCAGCACTCTTCAACAGTAAAGAAAATGAATTGAAAAGACACGTGCCTAAAATGCAAACGTCTAATCAATTTTTTTAACTTTTTCAACAAACATTTTACTGTTGATTTATTAGCAGGCTTTTGGTGATGGCATATAAGAAATAAAGTTGCAGAAAACTAGAATTTTGCAAAGCAAGCAGCCATGCAAAAAACCTGTTTAGTAGTCAACTCCTTTTTGTCGCGGTTCCGCGGCTTTGGCCGCGAAAACACGGCAAATCTGAGGGCACTTGGTCTCTGCTTTCTAGAGCAGAGGCCCAAGACCACTTATATGTTACTGCAATCTTATCTTCCTGCTTTGCTTGCCCTATAACCTGCAACAGAGAAGAAAGTTCGTTTAGTTCTAAAAAATTTTCAATAAAAATCAGATTTCAATAAAAATGTTACCCTCCCGGCAACGGCGCCAAAATTTGATTGAGGCAAAACCTGCACACAAAATAAAGAATTTCAGATTTAAGAATAAACATGTGCAAGTGCTCAATTCTTACCGCTATAGCAAGTGGCTATGCGGGTCGTGATCCACAAGGAGGGTTTGCGATGGAAGCGTTCAAGGTTCTGTATTGAAATCTTTATGAAAACAAAATGAAAGTTCTTCTTTGTTTTAAGAAATAAAAATTAAAGAAGAGTAAAAGGTTAAAGTTAAAAAGAAAGCGATAGATAAAGATGGTGGAGAATCAGAAAGCGACTATGTACAAATGAGTTGGAAAAGAAATGATGAAAGATTTGAGAGATGTGGTGATCTATACTAAAGAAATAAAAGAAAAGAAAGAAGGTTGAAGAAATACTTACCTAGTTTGGTTGATGACTTACCTGGAACCCTTGCATGTTCTTCCTTGCTTTGGAGGCGGTCAACGCATAGGTCATAAGATCGAGCTCAATCCTTGTTCGCATTATATCATCAAGCCTTGCAAGAATGAAGTGATACGGATCTTGAGGAGGAGAACGTCTCCATGAAGTATCGTTGGCAGTCACAAAGGCTTTTGTATACTTATACTTCTGGATTCACTTGCAAGCTCATCAAAAACAAAAGAGGTAAAGTAGAAAGAGGAATAAGGAAACAAAAGGAACAATGAACATAAAACAAATGTTTACCTTTATTGCTTGCAGAAACAATGGAAGAAAGGAGGAGGGTACATCAGTGTCACTCTCAACATAAGCCTCTCTCTCTTACTTACATGAATCTTCATCTAACCTAAGCTTACATATAAATTACATAAAAAGAAAAGAAAAACCTAAACTACAAAGAATGAAAACTAGGCTAAATCCTATCTCTGCATGGTCGTCCCATTTTCAGTGCAAATACTGGCTTTTTATAGGCATAACCCACATGAGGAGGATCCCAGGGAGATCGGGGGAGCAAACGCTCCCCCTAACTCCCCAACCAAGCCGCGGAAACGCGGCTTTGGCCGCGTTTCTGCGGCCAGGGTGTGGCCAGGTGGCCACACCCTATTGGTGGGTCTCGCTGGATTTCCCTTCTGCTTTTATCTTTAGTTGGTTTCTTCGTTTGAGTCTGGGATTTTGACGAAATGGCCTTTGATTTTTGCTTCAACCGATCGATTCTGAGAGGATTCTTCTCAACCGGTTTTCAACCTCTTGATTTTTCCCTGATTTACTGAGCTCGAATTAATTCTGATTTAATTCAGAATTCTGGTGGGCTTTTGGGCTCATTTCTCTTTATCTCCTTAAGGAATGGGCCTGCAAATAAATTAAACATTTAATTAGGACAATGCAGATTTTATTCTATAATAAGTATGGAAATATGATACTAAATATGCAACATTAGCGACCAATCAGCAGGCGCACGCGCGCCCAAAGGGCCGCAGAAACGCGGCCAGGGCCGAGTTTCCGCGGCCCTGCCAGGGCGGCGCGCGCCTGGCTTTGGGCAGCACGTCGCCCAGTCTGGCCCCTGTCAAGATCTTCTGCTGGTTTTTGGATTTGATGCTCTGAACTGACGAAATTGCCTCCCTAAAGTCAATGGCTACTTGGTAGGCCTTTAATTACCAGTTAAATGGTGATTTAGGTCTTCTTCTTCATTTGCACACCATGAACCTAGGATCAAGCAAGCAAGGTTTTATTAGCAGAATTTTACATGAAATAAATATGAGAATGTGATGAAAATTATGCAAAATTAGAGACTAATCACACCCCCACACTTATTTTTTTGCTCGTCCCGAGCAAAACAAAAATAAGAAAATTATTATACCACTTTCACAGGTGATGGGATTGCACTGAGCATGTGCAACAAGCCTTTAAACCTTTAGGTTTCCCTTGGAGGAGGAGTGTTGTCTCCTGAGGGTTTTCAGCGGGTTGCACCCACAAGATCCAGTAAGTAGTTAATCGTTAGAAAAATTTTGTCATGAAAAAGAACTTTCAATCATCTACGTAAAAATGACCGAATGATGCAAGAATTAGGTTTAACCCTCATAAGTCCTCTTATACTTTAGCCTTCATAAAAGAAGAAACTATGGTTTTTCTTTAAATTTAGGAAGGATCTTGTACTTCTAACTCATTTTTTTATTTTGCCTTAGATAGATATGCATAATGTGTAAGTGTGATGTGCTTGGGATTTTTCAACTCAACTCTGAATATCATTTAATTTTATTAATATTTACTTATTATTCTTGGTTCCATTAGGCTTTCTACTTCACTTATGTAACACATATCAAACCGATGACTCTCAAACCAGATGGTCTTAGGGCACCAGGTGGAAAAACACCCTTCAGGTTAAATATGCAAGTAGAGTAGGCCACGAAATCAAGATTACATTACTGTATGTTTTTTTTGGCGTGAGTAATCATGCTTCTTGAGGCACAATTATCCAGCTTTTTTTTTCAGAGTTGTGTCTCTAAATCCCAAACATGTGTGTGTGGGTTATGCATATTCTACTAAGGCTAAATAAAATGTATGAGTTATTTTCCTTATCCCTTCTAACTTTTTTGTCAAACCAATCTTTCTTGTTTATTTAGGCAAAAATAAAGATTAATTAATAAGGTTCCCGTAATTCCTACAATCTTTTGGTATTTTTATAAAGAGTATGAAATTTCTTTTCAATCTTTTTTCTTTCTTTTATAGAAAGAGAAAGAATAAAAGGAAAAAGAAAAAGTGTTAGCACCCCCCACACCTATCTAATGCATTGTCCTCAATGAATGCATATGGAAATGTAAATGCAATAAATAGGGGGAATAAATGATGTCACCGTTTTCGTGGACTCGGGCCGGCCAAGTGCGAATAGGCTAAAGAAATGTCAAAAAGAATGTACACGAGGTAAGCGTATAAACAAATTTTTTTTTATTTGTTGTGGTTAGGTGTATGACAGGGCAAAAAGAGTCAGCACATTATCATCTGGAGTCATAGGCTCAGTGGTCAAGAAGGGCTTCAGTCTTTGCCCATTCACTTTAAATTCCTTGTTGTTTTTAGGGTCTGCAATAAGCATAGCACCGGGTGGGAAAACAGTGCGCACAATGAATGGTCCCGACCAACGAGTTTTCAGCTTCCCCGCAAAAATATGAAGCCTAGAGTTGTACAGCAGAACCCTATCTCCCGGTGTAAAGTTTTTTCGGGTTATGATTTGGTCATGGAAAAGTTTAGTTCTGCTCTTGGTGATTCGTGCATTCTCATAAGCTTCATTCCGTATCTCCTCTAATTCTGAAATCTGCAGTTTCCTAAGTTCACCGGCCTTGGTCAGGTCAAAGTTGAGTTAATTAATTGCCCAGAGGGCCCGGTGTTATAACTCTACTGGCAGATGATAGGATTTTCCAAACACGATTCTGTAAGGAGACATCCCCAGAACTATCTTAAAAGCAGTGCGGTAAGCCCACAATGCATCATTGAGCTTAACCGACCAATCCTTTCGGTTTTGTCCGACAGTCTTTTTCAGAATGAGCTTGAGTTATCAATTGGTGACTTCTACCTGCCCATTTGTCTGGGGATGGTACGGAGTGGATAACTTGTGATTGATGGAATATTTTCGCATCAGAGCTTCAAAAACTCTGTTGCAGAAATGTGATCCATTATCACTAATTATTACTCTGGGGGTGCCAAATCGGGAGAAGATGTTATCTTTGAGAAATTTGACAACCACTTTGTTGTCATTTGCCTTAGTTGGCATAGCTTCTACCCACTTAGAGACATAATCTACAGTAACCAAAATGAATTGGTTGCCGAAGGAGTTAGGGAATGGCCCATGAAATCGATACCCCAAACATAAAAAATTTCAACTTCAAGGATCGGGTTCAGGGGCATCATGTCTCTTCTAGAAATTTTCCCGATCTTCTGACAGTTTGCACATGACTTGCAAAAATGATATGAGTCTTTGAACAAAGTGGGCCAGTAGAACCCACTTTGTAGAACCTTCTCTGCAGTCTTACGGGGACCGAAGTATCCTCCGCATGCAAGGTCATGGCAAAAGCTGAGCACACTCCTTTGTTCCTCCTCGGGTATGCATCGTCTAATTATTTGGTCGGGACAATACTTAAAAAGATACGGTTCTTCCCAGAAGAAGTCCCGTACTTGGGCAAAGAAGCGGTCTTGGTCTTGCTTTGTCCAGTTAGCGGGTAATTGTCCCGTGGCCAGGTAATTAACGATGTCTGCATACCAGAGTTCCTTAAGAATGGCTAGGATGTGCTCGTCTGGGAAATCCTCGTTGATCGAAGCTTGGATGGTTGGTGCATTCGGAATTCGTGAGAGATGATCAGCGACCACATTTTCTATACCTCGTTTATCCCAGATTTCTAAGTCAAATTCTTGAAGCAAAAGGATCCACCGAATCAGTCGGGCTTTTGCTTCCTTTTTGGTCATGAGATATTTTAGAGCCGAGTGATCCGTAAAAATCACCGTCTTCGAACCTAACAAGTAAGGCCGGAACTTTTCTAACACAAAGACAACGGCCAAGAATTCCTTCTCAGTCATTGTATAGTTCTATTGGGCGTCATTCAAGGTCCTACTCGAATAGTAGATCACGTGCTGCCTATTATCGATGCGCTGTCCTAGAACAGCGCCAATAGTAAAATCAGATGCATCACACATGATTTCATATGGCTGTACCCAATTAGGAGCAGAAATGATAGGTGCAGAAATCAGTTCTTGCTTAAGCTTCCCCGATGACTTGAAACATTCATCGTTGAAATCAAAGGGCACGTCCTTAGCGAGTAGGTTGGTTAAGGGCCTCGCGATTTTGCTAAAGACCTTAATGAACCGTCGGTAGAACCCAGCATGCCCTAAAAAGGATCTAATATCCTTGATGCTTTTGGGTGGTGGAAGCTTAGCAATAACTTCTACCTTAGCCTTATCCACTTCTATGCCTCTTCTCGAAATCTCATGGCCCAAGACAATCTCCTGTCTCACTATAAGGTGACATTTTTCCCAGTTTGGAGTTAGGTTCTTCTCAATGCATCTTTGTAGCACTAACTCTAAGTGATGAAGACACTGATCAAATGAATCTCCGTAGATGGAGAAGTCATCCATGAAAATCTCAAGAAAACGTTCCACCATGTCAGAGAATAAACTAAGCATGCACCGTTGGAATGTTGCGGGAGCATTGAACAATCCAAAAGGCATGCGCTGATAAGCAAAGGTTCCGAACGGGCAGGTGAACGTCGTCTTTTCCTGGTCTTCTGCAGCAATGGGGATTTGATTGTATCCCGAGTACCCATCTAGAAAGCAGTAGTACTCATGTCCAGCCAAACGCTCAAGCATTTGGTCGATGAAGGGTAGCAGGAAGTGGTCTTTATGGGTAGCAGCATTCAACTTCCTGTAGTCAATACAAACACGAACCTTGGTAGGCAGTCTTGTTTGTACCAACTCTTTTTCCTCATTTTCTACCACCGTAAAGCCAGCCTTCTTTGGGACCGCATGAACAGGGCTAAACCATTGGCTATCAGAAATTGGATAAATGATCCCAATATCTAATAATTTTAGAATTTCAGCCTTCACTGCCTCTTGCATGAGAGGGTTAAGCCTGCGTTGTGGGTCCCTCCTAGGGGTTGCATCATCGACTAAATGGATTCTGTGTTGTACTATGGTTGGACTTATTCTCTTGATGTCCATCATCGTTCATCCAATGGCTTCCCTATGTCTTTTCAGAATAGACATTAAGCTGTCCTCTTGTTGCTCAGTCAGGTGGGATTCTATGATGACTGGAAAGATGTCCTTTCTGCCAGGCGTACTTGAGGTGTTCAGGCAGGGCTTTTAACTCTAGGGAAGGTGCTGCTTCATTGGAGGCAATCTCTGGGCTTTCAATCCTAGGATAGGGTACACTGGGGCTTGATGCTCAATCCACTGCTGAATCTATGATCTGGTCTAAATTGAAATCCTCAGCCTCCAGATCAAATTCTGCCTCAATTTGTGTCTCCATACTTTCCTCATGCTCACTGGTCAGGTTTTCAATAGAATTGACCTCAAACGCCTGATCATTGACATCCCTAAGTTATCTTCCAAGATTGAAGACATTGACTTCCTTCGTCATGTCTCCAAAAGTCAATTGCATGGACCCGTTCCTACAGTTTATTATGGCATTGGCTGTAGCAAGGAATAGGCGCCCTAAGATGACGGGAGTTTGAGACCTAAGATTGGACACAGGTTGGGTCTCAAGCACAATGAAGTCAACAGGGTAAATGAAATCCCCGACCCGGATGAGGACGTCTGTGATTTCCCCCTTCGGGATCTTCACAGATCGGTTAGCTAGCTGAATGGTGACTCGAGTTGGGCTTAGCTCACCCAACCCAAGTTGCTGGTATACTGAGAGAGGTAGTAAGTTGATACTTGCTCCCAGGTCAAGAAGCGCTCTACTGATTTCGGTCTGTCCTATGGTGCAGGAAATGGTGAGACATCCGGGATCCTTGTATTTCACCGGAATGGGACCAGACAGAATCTCGCCTATATTAGTGGCCAAGAACACTTTCTTGGGCACATTGGTCTTTCTCTTCTTCGTACACATATCCTTAAGAAATTTAGCATATGCCGGGACTTGTTGGATAGCGTCAAGAAGTGGCACATTCAATTTGACCTGGTTGAACATCTCTAGCATTTTCTCTATGTGCATATTTTTATTGTTGTTCTTAAGCCTATTGGGAAAGGGTACTACAGGCTTATGAACTTGTTCAGCAGCTTTGTCCTCGTCAGATGTTTGTGGAGTGGATTGGGAGGAACAAGCAGAGGTGGAGGCTGAAGTGGGATTGGGATGGACTGGACTTTTCTGTTGGCAAACCTGGTTGTCTACCTTCTTTCCAGATCGCAGTGTGTAAACAGCATTACACTGGTTAATCGATGGTTCTTGAATTTCATATGCTTGGTTGGAGGTTTTTGGGTTAACTAGCGGCTGACTAGGCAAAGTACCCTTAGGTCTTTCACTTAGGGAGCTAGCTAACTGGATCATCTGCATTTCCAATCTTGATATGGCCTGC
The DNA here is from genome assembly GCA_038442645.1 of Agave tequilana. Lineage (NCBI taxonomy): Eukaryota > Viridiplantae > Streptophyta > Magnoliopsida > Asparagales > Asparagaceae > Agave > Agave tequilana. Next base: position 54,930 of record JAVJIF010005767.1, read on the forward strand.
GAATGACTGTTCAAAGTTTGTCACTGGTTTTGCATAAAAGCGGTTTGGGACTTTATGAAAGCTTCTATGCTCTCCTCCAATTTACTGATTTTATTTTCCATTGGTGAGCCTTGGGAGGAGGAAGCTGGGGCTTGACTGGGAAAAGTTGGTGGAGGAGTAGGATGGTGAAAGTTGTTGGAAAAATTAGGCCTGGGAGGATTGTTTTGCGCCCAGGAGAAATTGGGGTGATTTCTCCAGCCGGGATTGTAGGTCTGTGAGTAGGGGTTGTGAGGCGGCCGTGAGTAAGCCGCGTTTAGGTGTTCCGATGGCACTTGCTGGGCATGAAAAACGGGGCACTCTTCAAAGACATGGTTTGGTGCCTGACAATATGAACAACCCGGATTGTGAATTGGTGTTGGGTTGATCTGGTTGACACTGGCAGGCTCTTTTATTTCCAGAGCCTCTATCCTTCTCATTAGAGTAGCAATCTTAGCCTCGGCAGCTATGGATGATTCTAGAGATAGGAGCCCTCCTCTTGAAGCTATAGATTGTGAATTCTTAGGTTTTTTCGAGGCTGGCTCCCATTATAGGGTTTTCTCCGCTAAATCCTCAAATAAATCCCAACCCTGATTCTCATCCTTCTGCAAGAACCCTCCCTGACACATCGTTTCTAACAGGGTCTTAGTCTGATAATCTAGACCATCGTAGAGAATCTGACATTGACGCCATTTCTCCACGCCATGATGAGGGCACTGAGCGAGGAGATCTTTGAATCGCTCAAAGTATCTCCAAAATGGTTCGCTCGGGTCTTGCTTAAACTGCATGAGGTTCTTCCTAATGAGGGCAGTTTTGTGAATTGGGTAGAATTTCTTCAAGAAGGCCTTGACGAAATCATCCCAGGTCGTAACTGAATCTGCTGCCAAGCTGTACAACCATTTCTTAGCTAGGTCCTTTAGGGAAAAAGGGATGAAACGTAACCTAACGGCATCGTCTCCTAGCTGGGGTATACGCATCATGAGGCATACTTCTTCAAATTCCCTAGCAAAGAAGTATGCGTCCTCTGATTCTAAACCATGAAATTTTGGAAGAGTGTTAATGAATTGGGGCTTTAACTCAAAATTATTGTCGTTTGCTTCAGGAAGTTTTATGCAAGATGGAAGTGAAGTTCTGATCGGGTAAAATCTATCCTGAAGTGACGCCATCACCAGTTCTGGATTTAAGGGTAGAGAAGTGTTTCTTGTTAATCTGGAAGTTGACAGATCTCTCACCCACTCTTGCATGCAGCACACCACAAACAACGCAAAAACAACAAACAATCGAAAAGAATGAAAAAAACAAACAAAAGAAAGAAAAAAAACCACAAGCCTTAGTCTAAGGTACTTGGACCTAGCGACTCCTAACTGGTCGATTCTCCGGGGAAGGTTATTGCAGGAACTCGACTACAAGCTAATCGGCCAGGAAAGGGCAAAGCTCGGGGGGAGGTATCCGGGCAGAGCCACGGGCCTAATTACGCCAAACCACGGAGCTTTCGAGGCTTTACCTCTCAATCCACTTTCCTTAGACACCGATTTTGCAGGAGTATAGTTCTTACAATTTCCTACCTCGGTTAATCTATTAGTGAGTCCGAGATGTCCATAGGGCCAACGTCTATTGATTTTTAGTTAAGGCTTGAGAAAATGTGAGTGCACTTGGAGATAATTTTTGGCCTAAGGAAGGGTGATGAAATCCCCACCTTATCTTGTTTATTTCGATTTTGCCCTTAAAGTCAATTGTGCAAGTGTACAGTTTATTCACAACAAGGTAACACTCAAAGCGGTAAATCACTTCAAAATGTTGGTCCTATTCTATATGAATGCACACGTACCTTTTCTCCAGCACTCTTCAACAGAAATTGAAATGAACTGAAATAGACACGTGCCCTTTATGCAAAGGTCTAGTCCAAATTTCAATTAAGCAACAAGTGAATTTCTGTTGAGTTTATTATACATGCATAAAGGTGAAGCATCCAAGGAAACTAAAAATTTAGAAAGCAAAAAAAAAATTTTTTTTAGCGGCTTTCGGCAACCCTGCAACGAGTTTGTTAGTACTTCAATCGGAAAAACTCGCTTTTACACGAATTTTTCCGAGGGCAAATGAATCCTCGCTCAATGTCCTTGGCCACCTCTTTCGCTTCCCGTGATAGTGAGCTCCTTGGTACTTCTCCTACACACAAAAACAAAGAACAATCTTTAGTAGTGAACAATAAAGCCGTTCCCTCCCCGGCAACGGCGCCAAAATTTGATCGACAAAAAGAGAGTACTAAAATAAGAGAAGGAAGTGTGGGTTGATGTTACTGCTTTTGCGATTCTTCTGTAGTAGCGAAATGGCTATACGGGTCGTATCCACAAGGAGGGAGAGTGATGGAAGCTTGATGCGGCTTCAAAGTTCAAGAAGAAAGAAAGTTCTTGTTTCCAAATAAAGAATTGAAAAATGAAAACAAGTTGTTTTTAAGAATTGTTGGAAAAATGTTTTAGTAGTTTGTAAAAGTGAATTTTTTTCTTAGTTGTAAAAATGCATGGCTAACTTTCTACTAAGCGCTCCCACTAATTTCTAACTTTTTGAAGATAGCCTCACGATGGATCATAGGCAAACACAACCCTTGTGCATTGGAACTATTCACGTGGAAATCGAGTGAAAGTTCTTCCTATAACTTTGCTTTACACGGCAAAACTCGGACATTCCCATATCAAGATCCAATAGAAGGTAAGAATACGGGAAGACACGAGTGCACTAATGGTATCGGCAAAGTTAAACGGAAAGTCTCTAACTTACAACAAGAAGCAAAGTACAAAACCCATAGATCATCAAAAAACCATTTAAGCATGAAATATACGAAGGAAAATACTTGTAGGTAAGTTAGAGTTAGAACCCTCGTCTTAAGATGCCATAGCTCTTGTTTGCACAAGGCTTGTTTGACACTATTGACTCATGTGGGTTATCAATCAAGTGTTAGAAATTAGTGGGTTAGTTGTTAGTTAGCCATGCTAATGAAAAGTTAGTTAGCCATAAAAATAAAAGAAACAACAAAGGAAAAGAAATGGAAAGAGGGAGTTGCACTACAAGAAAATAAAAGAAAAGAAAAGTTAAAGAGAGGAAGTTACACTACAACAAAGTACAAGAAAAGAGGTGAAGAAGAAAGAAGTTACACTACAACAAGAAAGTAAAAGTAAATGGCAAAGACAAGTAAATGGAAAGAAGGAAGAGAAGTAGTACTTGTATTATCTTGTCACCCTTCAAATACAACACTTTACATACTCTCTCTCTTTCACTCTAATGGCTAAAACTTAAAACTAGAAGAAGAACAATAACAACAACTACAAACTAAAAACAAAGCTACACAACTTGCTTTAACTCTGGATCTCCCCCAACTGAAGACCCCTGGGGGGTTTTTATAGACACCAGGGGAAAGGGGGCCACGTGGGAAGCACGTGGCTCAAAGCGCTGGCGCGCGCGCGCCCAAAGGGCCGCAGAAACGCGGCTAGGGCCACGTTTTGCGGCCCTGCCAAGCAGCGCGCGCCTGGCTTTAGGCAGCGCGTCGCCCAGTCTGGCCCCTGTCAGGATCTTCTGCCTGGTTTTTGGATTTGATACTCTGAACTGACGAAATTGCCTCCCTTAATTCAATGGCTACTTAGTAGGCCTTTAATCACCAATTAAATGGTGATTTAGGTCTTCTTCTTCATTTGCACACTATGAACCTAGGATCAAGCAAGCAAGGTTTTATTAGCAGAATTTTACATGAACTAAATATGAGAATGTGATGAAAATTATGGAAAATTAGAGACTAATCACATGGAAACAGAGAGGGGGGAGAGAGACTCACGGCGGGTGAAGTCCAATGGCCGCGGCCTATCGACTGAGGAGGCAGAGGATGCCGGTGACGACGCAGGCTGTCGGAGAAGTGCTCGAGGAGATCGGGGAGTCACGGAGCGTCATAGAGGCTCGCCAAAGGTCAGGGGATACGCTAAGGCTCCTGTTGCCGTGGAGTATACGCAGGGAGCAGGGGGTCCTTGGCTGCCGCGGCTGCTGCTCGTGCTGCGTGTGGGGGCGCTGGCCTGCAAGTGGAGGAGATCCGGTTGTGGAAGTGGAGGAGTAGCCAGGGGAAGAAGCTACTTGTGGTGCTGTTGTGGTGGGTGCGCCGAGGAAGAGGGAGGGGCTGCGGCCAAGAGATGGCGGCTGGGTCTGCTAACTGCTGTGCGATAAGGAGTAGGCGGCCAAGTGTGTTGCTGAGGATGCTGACGTGCGCCGGGGCTCCGGGGAAAGGTTGGGGTGCTCCGGCGGAGTTCCGATGATGAGGAGGTGCACACGGGGAAGGGGGAGGCAGCCTGGTTGGCTGTGCGCGGGTATGCTGGTGGCTTCACATGGGGAGGCATCCAAGGAAGAGGGCAGGCACGGCCTGGGCTTGTGTAGGGGATCCGGCCATAGAGGAGGAGGCCTGGTGATGGCCGTGGACTGCTGGGGTTGCTGGATCTGGGCGCTGGAGATGGGGAGTGCGGCCAAGGAGGGTGCTACCATGGATGTTGAGGATGCCATGGATGATAGGGACTCGCCGTGGCGCGATGACGATGCTCCAACGGAAGAGATCGGAGGAGGAGAGACTGGATGAAGGTGGAGGAGATCGGCCATGAAAGGGGGCGCGACAAAGGCTCGGTGGATAGGGTGAGCGGCTATGAGAGATGGAGAGGATTAGATTTGATTAGGGTTAAGGATTAAGATGGGATTATATATAGGGTGGGTTATTGGGTTAAGATAAAAGGGTAATGGGTATTGAATTTTAATTAGGTTCGGGTAATGAGTTATTGGGTATAGGAATAAGAGGCTAATCAAAGAAAACACAATAATAACAATGATAAATAATAATATTAATACTCATATCAAAATAATAAATAATGCTAACACCAATAATAATTAGCAATACTAATTACAATAATAATAGAAATGATAATGAACAATTATCACTACCATTAATACTTATAATAATATTAAAATAAATAAATAAATTATAATGACACCAATAATATTATTCATAAATAATAATAACCATATTAATGGCAAAATTACTAGTTAGTAATTGAAATGCTAACAAGTCATAATGGTAAATATAAAATGCCAAGTTACCATTTACTATCTCAAAAATAATTTGCATATTTATTAATAATAATCACAAGAAGAAGTATTAAATTAAGTTAATAAAATAATTAGTAAATCAAAATAAATACTTTAGAAAAATGAAAATAAAAGTATTTCTAGCCAGGGATCTTACAGCTTACCCTGTTGTGAATATACTGTACACTTGCACAATTGATATTAAAGGCAAAATCTCAAATAAACAAGATAAGGTGAGAATTTCATCACCCTTCCTTAGCCTAAAAACTATCTCCAAGTGCACTCACAAGCCTTAACTAAAAATTGATAGACGTTTGCCCTAGGGACATTTTGGACTATTAAGAGATTAACCGAGGGTGAAAATTGTAAGAACTATACTCCTGCAAAATCGGTGTCTAAGGAAAGTGGATTGAGAGGTTAAGCCTCGAAAGCTCCATGGTTTGGCGCAATTAAGGCCCGTGGCTCACGCCCGGATACCTCCACCGAGTTTTGCTCTTTCCTGGCTGATTAGCTTGTAGTCGAGTTTCTGCATCAACCCCCCTGGAGAATCGACCAGTTAGGAGTCGTCTAGGTCCAGGTACCTTAGACAAAGGCTTGGTGGTTGTTTTTCTTTCTTTTATTTGTTTTTTTATTCTTTTCGATTGTTTGTTGTCTATACGTTGTTTGTGGTGTGCTGAATGCAAGAGTGGGTGAGAGATCCTGTAACTTTCAGATTAACCAGAAACACTTCTCTACCCTTGCATTCAGAACCGGTGATGGCATCGTTTCAGGATAGGTTTTACCCGATCAGAACCTCACTGCCATCTTGTATAAAACTGCCTGAGGTGAATGGAAATAACTTTGAATTAAAGTCTCAATTCATCAACACTCTCCCAAAATTTCATGGTTTAGATCGGAAGATACATACTTCTTTGTTAGGGAATTTGAAGAAGTATGTCTCATTATGCGCACTTCCCAGCTAGGAGATAATGCCATTAGGTTATGTTTCATTCCCTTTTTCCTAAAGGACCTGGCTAAGAAAAGGTTGTACAGTTTGGCGGTAGATTCATTTACAACGTGAGATGATTTCGCCAAGGCCTTCTTGAAGAAATTCTATTCAATTCACAAAACTGCCCTCATTAGAAAGAATATCATGCAGTTTAGGTAAGAACAGAGCGAACCAACTTGGAGATACTTTGAGCGATTCAAAGATCTCCTAGCTCAGTGCCCTCATCACGGTGTAAAGAAATGGCGTCAGTGCCAGATTCTCTATGATGGTTTGGATTAACAAACGAAAACCCTGTTAGAAACCATGTGTAAGGGAGGGTTCTTGCAAAAGGATGAAAATCAGGGTTAGGATTTGTTTGAGAATTTAGCTGAGAAAACCCTGCAATGGGAACCAGCCTCAGAAAAACTAAGGAATTCACAGTCTATAGCTTCAAAAGGAGGGCTCCTATCCTTAGAATCATCCATAGCTGCTGAAGCTAAGATCGCGACCCTGATAAGGAGAATAGAGGTCTAGTAATAAAAGAGCCAGTCAATGTCAACCAAATCAACCCATCACCAATTCACAATCTGGGTTGTTCATACTGTCAGGCACCAAACCATGTCTTTAAAGAGTGTCCTTTTTTCCAGACTAACCAAGTGCCGCCGGAACACATGAATGCGGCCTACTCACGGCTGTCGTATAATCCTTACTCGCAAACATACAATCCCGATTGGAGAAATCACCCAAATTTCTTTTAGGCCCAGAACAATTCTCCTAGGCCAAATTTCCCCAATCATCTCCACCATCCTAATCATCCAACGAATTTTCTTAGTCAAGCTCCATCTCCCTCCTACCAAAGTTCACTAATTGAGAAGAAATTTAGTAACTTGGAGGAGAGCATGGAGGCTTTTATGAAGTCCCAAACTGCCTTCATGCAAAATCAGGGACAAACATTGAGCAACCATTCACAGGCCTTATCGAGATTGAAAATGCAGATGAGCCAATTAGCTAGCTCTCTAAGTGAAAGACCAAAGGGTACTTTACCTAGTCAGCCGCTAGTTAACCCTAAGAACTCCAATCAAGCGTATGAAATTCAGGATCCTTCAATCAACCAGTGCAATGTTTTTCATACTCTTTGATGATGAAAGAAGGTGGACAATTAGGTCTACCAATAGAAAAATTCTTCCCACATTGATCCCGCTCCTGCTTCCACATCTGCCAGCTCGCCCCAATCTGCTCCACAAACGTCTGACAAGGACACAGCTGCTGAACAAGTTCATAAGCCTTTAGCACCCTTTCCCAATAGGCTTAGGAACAATAATAAGAACATGCACATGGAGAAGATACTTGAAATGTTTAACCAGGTCAAACTGAATGTGCCTCTTCTTGACGCTATCCAGTAAGTCCCAGCCTATGCCAAATTTCTTAAGGATATGTGTACAAAGAAGAGAAAGATAAATGTGTCTAAGAAAGTGTTAATGTGCCCAAGAAAGTATTCTTGACAACCAACATAAGCGAAATTCTGTCTGGTCCCATTTGGTGAAATACAAAGATCTCGGATGTCTCACAATTTCCTGCACCATAGGACAAACAAAAATTAGCAGAGCACTTCTTGACCTGAGAGGAAGTATCAACTTGCTACCTCTCTCAGTATACCAGCAACTTGGGTTGGGCGAGCTGAGTCCAACTCGAGTCACCATTCAGTTAGCAGACCGATCTATGAAAATCCCCAAAGAAAATTACAGATGTCCTTATCTGGGTCGGGGATTTCATCTACCCCGTTGACTTCATTGTACTTGAGACCCAACCTGTGTCAAATTCACGGTCTCAAACTCCAGTCATCTTAGGGCGCCCATTCCTTGCTACAGCTAGTGCCATAATCAACTGTAAGAATGGGTCCATACGATTGACCTTTGGAGACATGACGAAGGAAGTAAATGTTATCAATCTTGGAAGATAACCTAGGGATATAAATGATCAGACTTTTGAGGTCAATTCCATTGAAAATTTGACCAGTGAGCATGAAGAGAGCATAGAGATGGAAACAGAGAGCGAGTTTGGTCTGGACTCGGAGAATTTCAACCTAGATCAGATCTAGATTCGGCAGTGGACTGGGCATCAAGCCCAAGTGTACCCAATTCTAGGACCGAAATTCCAGATATTACTGATTGCTAAAAGAAAGGAACAATCAAAGAGTTTAAGAGATTACCGTGTAGCTTGTGGCTAATGGGTCGTGTCCACGAGGAGGAATGCGATGGAAGCTTTTCGGTGAATCGTTTAAAAACAAGGAATTGTGTTTGTTTTGTATTTATGGAAAAGAGAATGGAAAGAAAGAGATGATTAAAAGAGAAATTGCAACTTTTAGAAAAGGTTTTGGAGAAGGTGATTTAGAAAGCTTGAGAATTGTTTTGTTGTTTTTAATAATGAAGCAAATCTGGGCTCACTATCTCACTACTCAATTGTTCATTCTCTATTAAAATATCAAGTGCCTCAAAGTGATCATTTGCAAAACTTAAAGTTAATTTTAGAAAGCTTTAAGTAAAGCACATAAGATGGTTAGAAGAGTTGAGTCTTTTCTTCAAGAAATCGTTAGAATTGAATGTTAAAACATCAAGCGTGAAGAAGAAAGAATGAAGTAAAAACAATTCAAGAGATGTTCATGAAAGAGTGAGAATTCAACAATCCAAACCCATCCTCATGTGCCTTCAAGAACACATTCAAAAAGAAAGGCTTTTAAGTAAGGCATACATATGATTCATTGGGTCTTTTTCTTTTAAAAACAGAAGAGAAGAAGAATAAACGAGAGTTGTGATAGCGAGCCCAGAAAACCGTTTAGTTATCCATAGAAAACAATGAAGAAAATATAGACATAATGCAAACCATACCGTACTGCAAGTGGAAAAAAACTTGGCTCGACTTTTGTATTGAGTCACTTCAATCTTCAAGTGCAAGCACTCAATTCCTCTCTCTCACAAGTTTTGACACTGGACTACAAAGTAAATAACAAGATTATAATTTTTGTGCTAGCTAACAAAGAGCTTAAATCCTAAGAAAATAAACACAAAACTTAATCCTAGTCTTCGCTCATTTTTCTTTGCTGAAACCCATATTTATAGCCAAAACCCTAACATGTAGGATCCTGGGAAGATTGGGAGAGCAAACGCTCCCCCAACAACCATAAGATAGGCGCGGAAACGCGGCTTGGACCGCATTTCCGTGGCGTTGGTGTGGTCAGGTGGCCACACCCAAGGGGGGAAGCTCCTGGTTTGATGGGTATCCCGTATCTCCTTCTGGTTTTCTTGTTTCTGCTCCAAAATGTTGACGAAACAGCCTTGATTGTGTGGCTTCAATCGCTCGGTTCAGGGAGGATTCTTCTCAACCTCTTGATATGCCAAGATTTAGCCCTGATTTCTTCATTTCAAATTTATTCTGAATTAATTCAGAATTTGGTGGGTTTTTGGGCTTGTTTCTCTTTTCTTTCTTTAAGCACTTGGGCTTACATTTAGCAAAGAAAAAGAAAACTTATTAATAGGATTTATTAGCTAACAAGTATGGTAAGGTGACAATATAAATGCAATATATGTGACAAATCACACCCCCACACTTATCTTTTGCTCGCCATCGAGCAAAACATCAGACTAATTTTAATCAATTATTAGACCACTTTCGCAGGTCACTCGATTGCACTGAGCTTGTGCAATAAGCCGTTAAACCTCTAGGTTACCCTTAGAGGACGAGTTTTGTGTCGTGAGGGTTTTCAGTGGATTGCACCCACAAAATCCGAAAAGAAAGAGAAAAAAGTTAGTATTTTCGAAAAGCATTTTGAAAAGAGAAAATATTTGAAGTATATTTGTAAGGCTTTAAGTAATCTATAAGTTATAGGAATATCAAATTTTTCATTCCTAAACTTAGTCTCTATTCAAAAATATGTCATCAATTAAAGTAAGGAGTCAAATTGTACTTCTCATCTAGTCTATTAATTTATCCTGAGTTGTATACACCATCGTGACTGTGAAGTTGACTAAGGGTTCTTTAACATTAACTCCTATGCCTTATATTTATTTATTTTTTGTGAAATTTATTCTTCAATTTCATTAGGCTTTCTAATCTGCCCATGTAACGAGCATTAAGTCGGTGACATCCAAACCGGACAGTTTTAGGGCACCAGGTGAGAAAACACCCCTAAGGACTAAACACTCGAGCAGATAAGGCCATGAAACCAAGGTTTTTATTTATACGATATATCCCTTTTAGGCGTGAATACTTATGCTTCATGAGGCATAAATATCCAGCTTAATCAGAGGACACATTATTTTTTTCAAACTTATCTAATTATCTTTTGCATAAATACTAAGGCTTGCTTAGGTCAAAGCACCTAGCTAATCAATAATTAGACTTATTTTTTTCTCTTTTTTTTTTCTTTTTCATCATACTTTTTATAAGGCATAAGAGTCTTTGTTTTTAAAGCCTAAGTGTGTAAGTGTATTTTGTGTGCATATGTCATCAAGGTAAATATCAAGACTAAATTACTTTCACAAATTTTCTTCCTGACCCTAAAAATCAAACAAGTTATCTTATTTTGACCAAGTATAAGAAATCCTAATTATGATTCTCCTATTCCTTAAAATTGACTTAATTTCTTACAACAAGTATATCAAAATATTGTCTACCCCTTTCAAAAAGTTTTTTTTAATTTTTTATATATATCTATTTTTTTCTTTTTTTTTATATCAGTCTTGTTAGAACCCTCCCCCATACTTATCTCATGCATTGTCCCCAATGTATGAAAGAAATGTATAATTGCATGAAATAAAATGGAAGGGAGGAAAGTTACCGATACACTGGGTTAAAAAGACCCATTGCCATTTCATTTACCGACACCGATTCCAAGAAAGGTTTAAGGCGTTGATCATTTACCTTAAAGTCATTTCCATTCTTGGTGTCACTGATCTCAACTGCACCGTGTGGAAACACGATTTTTATAACGAATGGCCCAGTCCATCTCGATTTCAATTTTCCTGGAAAATGATGAAGCCTAGAATTATAGAGTAAGACATTTTGTCCAGGGACAAAGGTTTTTCTTATGATGTGCTTGTCATGGAAAATCTTGACTCTATCTTTAGTGATCCTAGCATTTTCATAGGCCTCATTTCTCAATTCCTCCAATTCGGAAATTTGTAATTTCCGAAGGTCACCGGCCTTAGTCAAGTCAAAATTCAACTGCTTGATTGCCCATATGGCTCGGTGCTCTAACTCAACGGGCACGTGACAAGGTTGGCTATAGACTCACTTATAGGGAGACATTCCTAGAATCGTCTTGAAAGCGGTCCTGTAGGCCCATAGAGCATCTACAAGTTTGATGGACCAATCTTTCCAGTTTTGGTTCACAGTTTTTGTTGGCCCAAAAGGTTACACTCTCCATTTGTTTAGAGTTTTGATGATAACAAAACACTTAAGAGCTATATTGGTACTAATAAGTTTGTTCAAGATGAGTTTCAGGTTAATAATATTTCGAAGGCCATTATTTAGCTTTTGCAAGACTTTCTAGGTTTATGGAGCAAATAAGGCAAATGACACAAGAAGGAATGTTCATAGAAGAAAAGGATCTAGCATGACATTGCATGGCTCAAGACTTCAGTTTGGCTCAAGAGACTTCATTAGTTTTGTTTTTAGTTTTATAGTTTTGTTAAAGAATAGTGGATAGGTTGAAGCTCAAATACACACACATAAATTCAATACGTTTGGTTTTTGATTGAATCGGTTTTGGATTTCAAGTACATATATCGGGTTTTGGATCTGAACCAGTTTAGTTCTGCTGATTTGCTTGACACCTTTTTACTTTTCTTATCATAAGTTTTTATTCTATATTCAAATAATATGATTCAACTTGCATTTCAAAGATAACTTTCAGATCTAAATTTCTTATTCAATAATTATTTTCAGATTCAAATTTTAAAGATATCAAATATTTGGTTGAACTCTGTTCTTATTCTGAAAACAGCTTACAGTTTCTGTTTTGACACCTGTCAGTGTTTTATTGATAACTTTCTCATCCAAACTGATATTGAGTTGATTTCAGCTACATTAAAAAGAAGACTTAAAGAGCTACAAATTATTACTATATACCTTATTTTTAATTCGAACGTTTGCAGCCTGAAAAATGTGCTCAAAGTTGACCAATCTGCCAGATTGGCAGTAATGGCTAATTTTCTGGTGGCTGATTTTTAACATGTTTTCAAAATGTGTTTAAGTTTAAATAAAAATGGGAGTTAGAGATTGATACCAAAAACTGATGAAGGCACCTCTCTAGTTCTCCATGAGTTGATCATCATCAAAAACATGCAAAAAAAACATGCAAATATAAACGGGAGTTAGAGATTGATACCAAAACTGATGAAGACACCTCTCTAGTTCTCCAAACCAATGGTGGTCCTCTCCACCAAACTCCTCTTGAAAGTGATGCATTCAAATTGTTTTTCTTTAGGCACGGAACGCATCCACTTCAAGGTATCGCCACTCTCACGTGATGCGAGAGCCCATACCTACATCAAAAACCATAGTGGTGGTCTTTGGTACCCATTTTCTTTTGGGTCCATAGGGGTTAGTACCTTTCCTAACCCAAACAACATTATTTGCTAGATTTTCATAATATATACGATCGTAACAAAATCTAGCAAGGTGGCCCTTACGTCCACAATGTGTACATGTGTACACATGAGCATACATGTGATGGTGGTGACCGTGGGAAGTATGTGTATGCCGTGGAGGGTGTGCATGCAAAGATGGAACTTGTTTCTTTCGAACCAAGGATGCCAAGCGTGTGTGGTTCATGGTATAATGGCTCAAAGTGGAGCCCAAACAATCAACACTTTTCTTCAAAACATTTATATCATTTTCAATAGTTGAAGATAAAGCGGAGCATGCAATAGATGTGTGATTGCTAAAGTAACCAATGAAGTTAAGAATGTACCGTGTAGCTTGTGGCTAACGGGTCGAGTCCACGAGGAGGGATGCGATAGAAGCGTTTCGGTGAAGTAGATAGAAACAAAGAAGTGTGTCAGTTTTTTTTTAGAAAAAGAGAATGGAAGGAAAAGAGATGAAAAAGAGAAATTTCAACTTTCAGAAAACGATTTGGAGAAGATGATTTTAAAAAGCTTGCGAGTTGTGTTGTTGTTTAATAATATGAAATCAAGTCTGGGCTTACTATCTTACTACTCAATTGTTTATTTTTTTCCTTAAAATATTAAGTCCCTCAAATGCTCATTTGCCAAACTTCAAGTTGAATCTTTTTTTAGAAGGCTTTAAGTAAAGCACATAAGATGTTAGAAGATGTTGAGTCTTTTTCTTTTAAGAAATCAGAGAATCAGATTTAAAAAATCAAGCGCGAAGAGCAAGCATTAATTAAAAACGATTCGAGCGATGTTCAAGAAAGATTTGTGGATTCAACTATCTAAGCCCATCCTCATGTGCCTTCAAGAACACTTTCAAAAAGAAAGGCTTTAAAGAGAGGCATTCATATGAGTCATAGGGTCTTTTTCCTTTTAAAAACAAGAGAAAAGAAAAAACAAGGGAGAGTTCGATAGCAAGCTCAGAAAGAAGTTTAGTTACCCATGGAGAAAGAAAAAGAAAACGACGACATAATATAAGCCATACCGTACTGCAAGTAGAAGAGAAATCGGCTCAACTTTGTATTGCTGTCACTTCAACCTTCAAGTACAAGCTCTCAGTTCTCTCTCTCACAAGTTCTTGAAACTGGACTACAACTTAAAAAGAAAGATTACAATTTTGCTTCTAGCTAACAAGAGCCTAAATCCTAATAAAAGAAATGCAAAACTTAATCCTAGTCTTCTCTCTTTTTGCCTTGCTGAAAGAGGTATTTATAGCCAAAAACTCAACAACCACGATCCCGGGGAGGTCGGGGGAGCAAACGCTCCCCCTAACTCCCCAAGATTGCCGCAAAAACGCGGCTATTGCCGCGTTTTTGCGGCATTGTTGTGGCCAGGTGGCCACAACAAGGGGGGAAGCTCCCTGGTTTCCTGGTTAGCTCGCATCTCCTGATGGTTTTCTTGTTGCTGCTTCAACCGCTGACTGAATCAGCATTTGATTTTCTTGGCTCCGATTCCTCGATTCAAGGAGGGATTTTCTCAACTCCTTGATAGCCCAAATTTCTTCACTTCGAGTTTATTCTGAATTAATTCAGAATAAAGTGGGCTTTTGGGCTTGTTCCTCCTTTCTTCCTTTAAGCACTTGGGCCTACATTTAGCAAAGAAAAAGACAACTTATTAATAGAATTTATTAGCTAACAAGTGTGGTAAAGTGACAACATAAATGCAATGTATGTGACAAATCACACCCCCACACTTATCTTTTGCTCGCCCTCGAGCAAAAACATTAGACTAACTTGAATCAATTATTAGACCACTTTCGCAGGTCACTCGATTGCACTGAGCATGTGCAACAAGCCGTTAAACCTCTAGGTCACCCCTAGAGGACGAGTTTTGTCTCGTGAGGGTTTTCAGCAGATTACACCCACAAAATCCAAAAAGGAAGAGAAAAGGTTAGTATTTTCTAAAAGCATTTTTATTTTTATTTTATTTTATTTTATTTATTTATTTATTTATTTTTTTTTTTTGGAAGGCGAAAATATTTGAAGTATATTTGTGAGAGTTTAAGTAATCTATAAGTTATAGGAATATCAAATTTTTCATTCCTAAACTTAGTCTCCACTCAAAAACATGTTGTCAATTTAAAGTAAGGAGTCAAACTGTACTTCTCATCTAGTCTATTAATTTACCCTGAGTCGTATGCACCATCGTGACTGTGAAGTTTACTAAGGGTTCTTCAACATTAACTCCTATGCCTCATATTTATTTATTTTATTGTGAACTTTTATTCCTCCATTTCATTAGGCTTTCTAATCTGCCCATGTAACGAGCTTTCAGTCGGTGACACCCAAACCAGACGGTTTTAGGGCACCAAGTGAGAAAACACCCTAAGGACCTAAACACCCGAGCAGATAAGGCCACGAAACCAAGGTTTTTATTTACATTATGTAACCCTTTTAGGCGTGAATACTTATGCTTCATGAGGCACAAGTACCCAGCTTAATCAGAGGATACACATTATTTATACGAGGTACCCCTTTTAGGCGTGAATACTTATGCTTCATGAGGCATAAATACCCAGCTTAATCAGGGAATACTTTTTTTTTTTTTCAAACTTGTCTAATTATCTTTTGCATAAATACTAAGGCTTGCTTAGGCCAAAGCACCTAGCTACTCAATAATTAGACTTTTCTTCTCTTTTTTTTTTTATGAGGCACAAGAGTCTCTGTTTTCAAACCCTAAGTGTGTAAGTGTATTTTGTGTGCATATGTCATCAAGGTAAATATCAAGACTAAATTACTTTTCCAATTTCTTCCTGACTCTAAAAATCAAACAAGTTATTTTATTTCAACCAAGTGTAAGAAATCCTAATTATGATTCTCCTATTCCTTAAAATTGACTTAAATTCTTACAAAAAATATATCAAAATATTGTCTACCCTTTGCAAAATATATATATATTTTTTTTCAGTCATGTTAGAACCCTCCCCCACACTTATCTCATGCATTGTCCCCAATGAATGAAAGAAATGTATAAGTGCATGAAATAAAATGGAAAAGGAGGAAAGTTACCGATACACTGGGTCAAAAAGACCCATTACCGTTTCATCTACCGGCACCGATTCCAAGAAAGGTTTAAGGCGTTGACCATTTACCTTAAAGTCATTTCCATTCTTGGGGTCACTGATCTCAACTGCACCATGTGGAAACACTGTTTTTACAACGAATGGCCCAGTCCATCGTGATTTCAATTTTCCTGGGAAAAGATGAAGCCTAGAATTGTAGAGTAAGACTTTTTGACCCGGGACAAAGGTTTTTCTCTGGATGTGCTTGTCATGAAAAATCTTCACTCTATCTTTAGTGATCCTAGCATTTTCATAGGCCTCATTTCTCAATTCCTCCAATTCGGAAATTTGTAATTTCCGAAGGTCACCGGCCTTAGTCAAATCGAAATTCAACTGCTTGATTGCCCATAAGGCTCGGTGCTCTAACTCAACGGGCAAGTGACAAGGTTTGCCATAGACTAACCTATAGGGAGACATTCCTAAAATTGTCTTGAAAGCGGTCCTGTAGGCCCATAGAGCATCTACAAGTTTTAAGGACCAATCTTTCTAGTTTTGGTTCACAGTTTTCTCCAATATAAGTTTGACTTGTCTATTTGAAACCTCAACTTGCCCACTGGTTTGAGGATGATATGGTGTGGACAACTTGTGAGTTATGGCATACTTTCGCATAAGGCTTCAAAAGATCTATTGCAAAAGTGGGTGCCATTATCACTGATGATAGCACGAGGGGTTCCGAAGCGGGAAAAAATGTTCTCCCTCAAAAACTTTATGACAACCTTGTTATCATTAGTTTTGCATGGAATGGCTTCTACCCACTTGGACACATAATCCACAGCAACCAATATGTATTGGTTCCCAAATGAGTTAGGAAATGGACCCATAAAGTCGATGCCCCAAACATCAAAGAGTTCTATTTCTAGAATTGGGTTGAGGGGCATCATATTTCGATGTGAGATCCTACCTACCATTTGGCATCTAGGGCACGTCTTGCAAAAATCATAGGCATCCTTGAACAGAGTGGGCCAATAAAACCCGCTTTGTAGCACCTTTTCAGCAGTCTTGCGGGGACCAAAGTGTCCACCGCATGCAAGTTCGTTACAAAAGGACAGAACACTCCTAACCTCCTCATCGGGAATGCATCTCCTAATAATTTGGTCGGAACAGTACTTGAAAAGATACGGTTCCTCCCAAAAGAAATACCGGACTTGGGATAAGAACCGGTAAACATCATTTTTGGACCAATGAGATGGAGTTTGGTTTGTGACTAAGTAATTCACTATATCAGCAAACCAAGGTTCCCTAGAGATAGCTAAGAGATGTTCATCAGGAAAATCCTCATTGATGGGTAATTCGTTGCATGGAGAATTGGGAATCCGTGAGAGATGGTCAGCAACGACATTTTCTACACCTTTCTTGTCTCGAATTTCGAGATCAAATTCTTGAAGAAGGAGGATCCAACGAATGAGTCAGGCCTTGGCATCCTTCTTCATCATGAGATACCTAAGTGCAGAATGATCGGTGAAGATGGTGGTTTTGGACCCTAGTAGGTAGGGACGAAACTTCTCTAAAGCAAACACTACTGCCAAGAATTCCTTCTCGGTCGTAGTGTAGTTCAGTTGAGCGTCATTGAGAGTCCTACTAGAGTAGTAGATTACGTGCTGCTTGCTATCAATACGTTGTCCTAGGACAGCGCCTATGGCAAAATCAGAAGCATCGCACATAATCTCAAACGGCTTAGACCAATCCGGGGAAGATATGATTGGTGCAGAAATCAGCTCTCTCTTAAGCTTCTCCCAAGAAGTGATGCAGTCAGCATCGAAAGTGAAGGACACATCCTTAGCTAACAGATTAGTCAAGGGCCTAGCAATTTTGCTAAAATCCTTGATAAATCTTCGGTAGAATCCAGCGTGTCCTAAGAAGGATCTAATGTCCTTAACGCATTTGGGCATGGGAAGCTTAGCAATAACCTCGATTTTGGCTCTATCCACTTCTATTCCTTTCTTGGATATTTCATGACCCAAGACAATTCCATGTTTCACCATGAAGTGGCATTTCTCCCAGTTTAGTGTCAAATGTTTTTCAGCACAACGTTGGAGGACGAGTTCTAGATGGTGGAGACATTGAGTGAATGAATCTCCGTAGATGGAGAAATCATCCATGAAGATTTCTAAGAAGCGCTCTACCATATCAGAGAAAAGACTCAACATGCAACGTTGAAACGTTGCTGGGGCATTGCATAAGCCGAATGGCATTCGACGATAAGCAAATGTCCCAAATGGACATGTGAACGTAGTCTTCTCTTGGTCCTCAGGAGCGATAGGGATCTGGTTATAGCCCGAGTAACCGTCCAAGAAGCAGTAGTACTCGTGACCCGCCAAACGTTCAAGCATCTGATCAATGAAGGGAAGTGGAAAATGGTCCTTACGAGTTGCAGCATTCAGTTTCCTATAGTCAATGCAAACTCGAATCTTCGTGGGAAGTCGAGTTTGAACCAACTCTTTGTTCTCGTTTTCCACTACGGTGAAACCAGATTTCTTTGGGACCGCGTGGACAGGACTGACCCATTGGCTATCCGAAATGGGATAAATTATCCCATTGTCTAAGAGTTTTATGATTTCAGCATGAACAGCCTCTTGCATTATAGGGTTTAACCTACGCTGCGGGTCTCTCTTGGGTGTGGCATCTTCATTGAGATGGATGCGGTGTTGAACGATGGTTGGACTTAATCCCTTGATATCAGTCATAGTCCACCCGATGGCTTCCTTATGTTTTCTTAGAATATCTTTCAAATCTTTTTCTTCCCCGTCATTTAAATGGGAGGCAATGATGACGGGAAAGGTCTCTTGTTCGCCTAGATAGGCGTACTTGAGATGCGCAGGAAGGGCTTTCAATTCTAAGGAAGAGGAAGGCTCACTAGAAGGACTAGTCAAATCTGTTGGCTCCATAGTTGGTGAAATCGGGTTTGAAGCCCAATTCACGGCAGAATCTACCACCTGATCGAGATTAAAGTCATCAGACTCTAACTCGAAGTCAATCTCCATTTCTGATTCCAATTCTTCCCCGTGTTCACTTGTCAAGTTCTCAATTTGGTTTACTTCAAAAGTTTGGTCCTCGATGTCACGGGGTTGTTTCCTAGATGGAAGACATTGACTTTTTAGTCATGTCTCCAAAGGTTAACCTCATAGACCCATTCCTGCAATTGATGATGGCATTAGCAGTGGCCAGGAATGGTCGACCTAGTATGACCGGAGTTTGAGCCCTACGATTGGAGTTGGAGACAGGTTGTGTCTCCAAAACTATGAAATCGACAGGGTATATGAACTCTCCTACCCGAATCAGGACATCGTTAATTTCCCCTTTTGGAACTTTAACAGAACGGTCAGCCAGTTGGATGGTGACTCGAGTTGGACTAAGGTCACCCAACCCGAGTTGTTGATAAACAGAGAATGGAAGCAAGTTGATACTTGCTCCCAAGTCAAGAAGTGCCCGACTAATCTCGGCTTGTCCTATTGTGCAGGCAATGGTAGGGCTACTTGGATCTTTGTACTTGACAGGGATAGGACCCGAAAATAGCTCACTAATATTAGTGGCTAGGAAGACTTTCTTAGGAACATTAGTCTTTCTCTTCTTGGTGCACATGTCCTTAAGAAACTTAGCATAGGAAGGAACTTGTTGGATGGCATCAAGAAGTGGCACATTTATCTTCACTTGATTAAACATCTCTATTATCTTGTCCATGTGCGGATTTTGCTTATTGTTTTTCAGCCTATTCGGAAATGGTACTATAGGCTGGTGCACCTGGCTGGCTGACTTGTCTTTTTCAGACTTGTCAGATTTGGAAGAGCTTGGATTGGATGAGGTGGAAGCTTGATTGTGATTGTGCTGAATAGGATTGGTGGGTGTTGACACTTGGTTATCAACTTTCTTTCCTGACCTCAATGTATGCACAGCATTACATTGATTGAATGAAGGATCCTCAGCCAAATGAGCTTGTTGGGAATTCCTCGGATTGGTGACTGGCTGACTAGGCAGGGTACCCTTTTGTCTCTCATTCTGTGGGTTGGCTAGTTGGCTCATTTGAACCTCTAACCTCTGAATGGTTTGCATGAGAGTGCCTTGATTTTTCATATATCTCTCCATGTTCCTTTCAAAGTCAGTCATTCTCCTTTCCATTTGAGGATTCTGGAAGGAGGATTGTGGAGTTTGGTTAGGAAAGTTCTGTTGATAATTTGGAAAGCTTGGTGGATGGTTGGGAGAATTATGATGGAAGTTGGAGAAGTTGGGTTGATGATTGGAAGAATTGTTACCTTGATGGAAGTGGTTAGCATGATTGGATCGTGAATGGTCATTGTTGTTCTAGCTCCATGAGAAATTAGGGTGATTTCTCCAGCCGGGATTGTACGTTGGGGCGTAAGGGTTATTATTCGGCCTTGAAAAGGCCGCATTCATCGGTTCGTGGTAGGATTGCTGAGCTTGAAACACTGAGCATTCCTCAAACACATGGTTCATGGCTTGACAATAAGTGCAGCCCGGGGGTGGAAATTGGTTCGGGCTGACTTGATTGACTGGACTTGGTTCTTTCGTCTCTAGAGCTTCCAGTCTTCTAGCTAAATTAGCTAACTTAGCCTCATTAGCGATGGACGATTCTATTGAGTGGAGACCTCCTTTTGAAGAGATGGAGTTAGGATTCTTAGGGGTCTCACTCGCAGATTCCCATTGGATGGTTTTCTCAGCTAAATTTTCATACAAATCCCATCCCTCATCTTCATCTTTCTGCAAGAAACCCCCTTGGCACATACTTTCTAAGAGGGTTTTGGTGGAATAGTCTAAACCGTCATAGAGAATTTGGCATTGTCGCCATTTCTCTATTCCATGATGTGGACATTGGACAAGGAGGTCCTTAAAGCGTTCAAAGTACCTCCAGAACGGTTCACTAGGCTCTTGCTTAAATTGCATGATCGTCTTCCTAATGAGAGCGGTTTTATGGATAGGATAGAATTTCTTCAAGAAGACCTTGATGAAACCATCCCAAGATGTGATGGAACCGGCTGCTAAGCTGTAGAGCCACTTTTTTGCTAGGTCCTTAAGTGCAAACGGGATAAATCTCAACCTAATAGCATCGTCTACAAGGTGTGGGATTTTCATCATAAGACATACTTCCTCAAATTCTCTTATGAAGAAGTAGGCATCTTCGGACTCTAGACCATGAAATTTGGGGAGTGTGTTGATGAATTGAGGCTTGAGCTCGAAATTGTATTCACCAACCGATGGAAGTGAGATGCATGATGGAAGTGAGGTCCTAATGGGGTAGAACCTATCCTACAGTGATGTGGATTGAGCCATTACCGGATCTGGTCTTGGTTCAAACTTAGGTGGTGATGTGTGTCTAGTCAACCTAGATGAATTAGGGTCTCTCGACCACACTTGCATACACAATCACAATCACAATCACAACAAGTTCAAACAGCGGTCAACAATAAAAATCAACCAAGCCTAGTCTAAGGTATCCTTGACCTAGACAACTCCTAACTGGTTGATTGTCCACAAGAGGTAGAATGTAGACTTTGACCACAAGCTAATCAGCCAGGTCAGGGCAAGAGTGGTGAGAGGTTTTCCGTCAAATGACGTTCCTTAATTAAATAACCACAACTCTTCGGGCTTTTGGCCCTCAATCCCTTTCCTTGACACTGATTTTACAGGAGTCAATTTCCAACACTTTTTCTCTTTAGGATGATCTCCTATTGAGTTTGAGATGTCCCTAAGGCCAACGTCTATCAAATTTTAATTAGGCTTAGGTTGTGCGTGCTTGGAGATGGTTTGTGGGCTAAGGAACGGTAATGACTTCCCCACCTTATCTTGATTAGGGTTTTGCCCTTAGAATTGATTAGTGCAAGTGTGCAAGATATAGGAAAGTAGCATTCAAAAGCAATAACACCCAAGAATGTTTCCTAAACTATATGCTATGCATACATACCTTGTCTCCAGCTCTCTTCAACAGTAATTGTAAAGAAAACGTAATTAGACAAATGCCTAGAATGCAAGTCTAAACGTTTTTTAAACAATTCACAATCATTCAAATTACTGTTGGATTAAAACAGGGATGGTGATAACAAACTAGCACAAATATGACATAAAAAAACTAGAAATTTTTGCAAGCAATATGTCCTGCAAAACAAAGTTTTTAGTAGTCCCAAAAAAAATTTCAGATTTGCAAAGCAATTTCTTGAAATTCTGTTTCCTACTTTCGAGAGTAGGGGCACAGAATTTTCAAGTCTTCTTGGCAAAGCTTGAATGCTAGATCTTGATCTTCAATGTCCCTGAAACAAACACACAAGAGTTGTTAAAACAACTACACCGTTCCCTCCCCGGCAACGGCGCCAAAAATTGATTGCTAAAGTAAATGAAACAACCAATGAAGTTAAGAATGTACCGTGTAGCTTGTGGCTAACGGGTCGAGTCCACGAGGAGGGATGCGATAGAAGCGTTTCGGTGAAGTAGATAGAAACAAAGAAGTGTGTCAGTTTTTTTTTTAGAAAAAGAGAATGGAAGGAAAAGAGATGAAAAAGAGAAATTTCAACTTTCAGAAAACGATTTGGAGAAGATGATTTTAAAAAGCTTGCGAGTTGTGTTGTTGTTTAATAATATGAAATCAAGTCTGGGCTTACTATCTTACTACTCAATTGTTTATTTTTTTTCTTAAAATATTAAGTCCCTCAAATGCTCATTTGCCAAACTTCAAGTTGAATCTTTTTTTTAGAAGGCTTTAAGTAAAGCACATAAGATGTTAGAAGATGTTGAGTCTTTTTCTTTTAAGAAATCAGAGAATCGGATGTTAAAAAATCAAGCGCGAAGAGCAAGCATTAATTAAAACGATTCGAGCGATGTTCAAGAAAGAGTTGTGGATTCAACTATCTAAGCCCATCCTCATGTGCCTTCAAGAACACTTTCAAAAAGAAAGGCTTTAAAGAGAGGCATTCATATGAGTCATAGGGTCTTTTTCCTTTTAAAAACAAGAGAAAAGAAAAAGCAAGGGAGAGTTCGATAGCAAGCCCAGAAAGAAGTTTAGTTACCCATGGAGAAAGAAAAAGAACGACGACATAATATAAGCCATACCGTACTGCAAGTAGAAGAGAAATCGGCTCAACTTTGTATTGCTGTCACTTCAACCTTCAAGTACAAGCTCTCAGTTCTCTCTCTCACAAGTTCTTGAAACTGGACTACAACTTAAAAAGAAAGATTACAATTTTGCTTCTAGCTAACAAGAGCCTAAATCCTAATAAAAGAAATGCAAAACTTAATCCTAGTCTTCGCTCTTTTTGCCTTGCTGAAAGAGGTATTTATAGCCAAAAACTCAACAACAACGATCCCGGGGAGGTCGGGGGAGCAAACGCTCCCCCTAACTCCCCAAGATTGCCGCAAAAACGTGGCTATTGTCGCGTTTTTGCGGCATTGTTGTGGCCAGGTGGCCACAACAAGGGGGGAAGCTCCCTGGTTTCCTGGTTAGCTCGCATCTCCTGATGGTTTTCTTGTTGCTGCTTCAACCGCTGACTGAATCAGCATTTGATTTTCTTGGCTCCGATTCCTCGATTCAAGGAGGGATTTTCTCAACTCCTTGATAGCCCAAATTTCTTCACTTCGAGTTTATTCTGAATTAATTCAGAATAAAGTGGGCTTTTGGGCTTGTTCCTCCTTTCTTCCTTTAAGCACTTGGGCCTACATTTAGCAAAGAAAAAGACAACTTATTAATAGAATTTATTAGCTAACAAGTGTGGTAAAGTGACAACATAAATGCAATGTATGTGACAAATCAACGTGTTAGATGAAGAAGCTACACTAGCATGGCAAACATGATTATCTATATCCTTTTTCAAAGATTTATTTTTATTTAAAACAAGATCTAATTCTTTAGTAATGAAATCAATTTCATTTTTCAAAGAATGGTTATCTTTTAAAATAAAATCCAATTTTGAAGATAAAATCTCATTATTTTTCACAACATCATCACAATCATTTTTGTTTTTCAAAAATTCATTTTCCTTTAGGGCAAGGTCAAGTTGAGATTTAAGTGAGTCACGTTCACTAGCAATCTCTTCCTTCTCTTGCAAAATCAATTCAAAATTTGAACACAAATCCTTCATTTCTTCTTTTAGTTCAAAATTTTTCTTTTTCAAAAGATCATGTTTTTCTAAAAAAATTTCAAGCTTTGTAGCAAGTTCCATATTTAAAGTTAGAACTTCTAAACACCCATAACAATAGGAACTAGAGCTATAATCTAGTTGAGATTCCGATTGTACCTCAAGGGAGTCATTCCCTTGGACCATGAGGCAAGATCATTAGTAAACATAACTTCATGAGTTGATCATCATCAAAACTAGGGTGATAGGCCTTTGGGCCAACAATAACATGTCATGTTTTATTGTTCATTATGCCTATGTCATGTTTATTAGAATAGTGATATACTTGTTAGTTATTTGAGACACTCTTGTTTAAAATGGACTTATATCATTGTGTTCTCACTTTGTTTTTATAACTAATATGTATGTCCTAGATCTAATGTACATGCATATACATAATGATCATATGGATGTTTATGATTTTTGTTTTGATACTTCATGTTTTGATTAGTATGTTAAATGCCATGATTATTAGACCATTGACATGCATGTATAGCTTTTGAGTTCACCCATGTTTATATTGACACATATGTTGTGTTCTCACCCTTATTTAGCTATCGTGTCTTTCATAGTTCTAATAGCATGTGGATTCACATAATGATTGTTTCATGTTTGTAATGATGATTTATGTCCCATTTTATGCTACATGATTTGATTAATTGTTTAGATGTTAGTTTTCATTAAAATTAGGATA
The DNA here is from genome assembly GCA_038442645.1 of Agave tequilana. Lineage (NCBI taxonomy): Eukaryota > Viridiplantae > Streptophyta > Magnoliopsida > Asparagales > Asparagaceae > Agave > Agave tequilana. The sequence continues at coordinate 79,555 of JAVJIF010005767.1, forward strand.
TATACTTGTACATATTATGGGCCACAAATAGATCATTATATGTTTGTGCTTGAACGCTCTTTTGTACCCATTAGATGTGCTAGTATAGTCTAGTTTTGATGATTCATGCATTCTAACTTGTATTCCCTATTTTGGATATGTTTTATGATCTTGTGTTTTAACTTCATATATATGTCTATTTTGCCAAACTTTAAGATATACATGTATACATTTTGAGTCATTTGCTTTTCATGCAAATCATTATTATGGACTTAAATTGTGTTTAGGGATATGTATGTATACTTCTTGTTTTGTCAAAACATACATATGCCTTGAAGTATGAATTGGGTTTAATGAAAATTTAGCTTTGATGAGTCTCATGTTTTCATGTTTAAAGGAATACCTTAATTGAGCTTAAGTGCATGTTTTCATGATAGTGTGTTTCACATTACACTTGTACACTCTCCTTATTTGATGGTTTTTCATGATTTTATTTTCATGAGTATAATATGTGCTATATAGATTTTGAGTGTTTTTAGTGCCATGTGATTTACATGTGTTTCATGAAAAAACAAGTTTGTTTTATTCCTTGCTTGAAGGATTTCGTACTAGTTTACAAGTTTTTCCATTTAACTAGTTGCTATATTCTTCGTTTTGGTAGAGTTTTTCAAACATACTTTATGTTCAAACCTATTTTTGAAAACCCTACCATCTAAGGGCGGTTGGTTGGGCGACCATGCCTTGTATGTTATTATTGAAAATCATTTTAAAACATGTGCATGAAATGGGTGGTAGGTTATATGAGGTATACACTTGATCTTATTATTGTTTCAATTGGTATCATTGGATCATTTCAATTGGTATCAATATTGACATTCTTTTTGTATACTCATATATGTTTAATTTGTACTCAATAATATCACAAATTTTATTTTTGCCAAACTTAATTTTTAATGAATATCATATTTAAATTGATTAGTTTTCAATTGGTATCCTAATACAAGCTTATGCATCATTTTAATTGGTATTTCATAAAGGGGGAGAAAATTCGTATTTTATCTCTCAATTGATATTTGGTTTACTTTTGTTTTCTGCTCCCATACTTTATGATGAAAAATTAGTTAAAGGAAAATTAATATGGATTTTAATTTGGTATCATTGAAAAATACTTACAATTGGTATCAAGATGCTTATTTGTTTACTTTCTATTGGTATCAAGATGCATGATTTTTAATTGTTTATTTACAAAAAGGGGGAGAAGTATTTTGTTGTTTTTATACTTCTCTTATTGTTTTTGTTTTATTAATAACAAGAATTTTTAAATATTGATTATCTTTCAATTGGTATCATGAGTCACTTATATTGATATTTTTTTTTGGAAGAATATGTTTTATTGCTTACTTGGACCCCTTTGTTGATGATTGACAAAAAGGAGGAGAAGTATTTAAGTTTATATGCATATTTATACAAGAACATAGTTTGGTTAGTTTGATTTTTTATTGGTATCAAGTGCATTATTTCAGAACATGTTCATGTAAAGATTTATTTTATTATTAAAAGCTTGTTTCATGCATATCTATGCATTGTCATTATTTATTGGTTGTTTCCTAACCCTTTTTGATGTATGAAAAAAAGGGGGAGAAGTATTGGTGATTTCATATTTCGGTTTCATATTTGTACATGTCCATATTTTGTACATGTTTATCTCATATATGTATATGCAGGTTTCATGTTTTATAAATATTCATATATGTATATGCTTTCATGTTTTATACTTAATAAAATAGAGTATCATTTGAGGGGGAGTTTTTATATCCCTTTTATATCTTGTTAATATAGCCTATTTGTTTTATCATCATCAAAAAGGGGGAGATTGTTGGCCCAAAAGGTTACACTCTTCATTTGTTTAGAGTTTTGATGATAACAAAACACTTAAGAGCTATATTGGTACTAATAAGTTTGTTCAAGATGAGTTTCAGGTTAATAATATTTTGAAGGCCATTATTTAGCTTTTGCAAGACTTTCTAGGTTTATGGAGCAAATAAGGAAAATGGCACAAGAAGGAATGTGCATAGAAGAAAAGGATCTAGCATGACATTGCATGGCTCAAGACTTCAGTTTGGTTCAAGAGACTTCATTAGTTTTGTTTTTAATTTTATAGTTTTGTTAAAGAATAGTGGATAGATTGAAGCTCAAATACACACACATAAATTCAATACATTTGGTTTTTGATTGAATCGGTTTTGGATTTCAAGTACATATATCGGGTTTTGGTTTTGAACCAGTTTTAGTTCTGCTGATTTGCTTGACACCTTTTTACTTTTCTTATCATAACTTTTTATTCTTATATTCAAATAATATGATTCAACTTGAATTTCAAAGATAACTTTCAGATCTAAATTTCTTATTCAATAATTATTTTCAGATTCAAATTTTAAAGATGTCAAATATTTGGTTGAACTCTGTTCTTATTCTGAAAATAGCTTACAGTTTCTGTTTTGACACCTGTCAGTATTTTATTAATAACTTTCTCTTCCAAATTGATATTGAGTTGATTTCAGCTACATTAAAAAGAAGACTTAAAGAGATACAAATTATTACTATATACCTTATTTTGAATTCGAATGTTTGCAGCCTGAAAAATGTGCTCAAAGTTGACCAATCTGCCAGATTGGCAGTAATGGCTAATTTTCTGGTGGCTGATTTTTAACATGTTTTCAAAATGTGTTTAAGTTTAAATAAAACGTGGTTAGCTGTATTAGAGGGTCAATTTCTTCCTCTTATATTCAGGTAAAAATTTTCTATGTTTACTCTTCCTCAATCCTTTATAAAGGGGTCATTAGGGTAGAGGTTTTTACAACAAGCATTGGCAAAAAATATTCAAAGTTTTCAAAAGCTTTCAAAAGAGTTTGGTCCTTAGTTTTTGTACTGAAGAATCTCTCATCGCTGAAGTTTTATTTTCTAAACACTCTGAATTTCATTTTCTTTTTTCACTTACAATATTTGAGCTTCAATTCTAACCATTGTTCTATAGGGTTCTTGTAAGGGAAAGAGGCTTTTGCAAAAGAGAGTTTGTGGTCTTTTGATCACCAAGAAGTACTTGTGTTCGAGATTGTGGAGTTGGGTACTCCGGTGTGATTGTAACTCTTTGTGAAGTTATAGTGGTTAGAAATCCTTCTGGGTGAAGGAGGGGATGTAGAGCTGGGTGCTTGAACCTCGGAAAAATTCTCGGTGTTTGCGTTTGGTTTACTTGCTCTTATCTCTTGCATTATATTCTTTGCTTAAATTACTTGCTTGCATGTAATTCCAATTAATTTTTAAATTCTGCATTAAGTTTACTAGATTAGCATTATCATCTATTCACCCCCCTCTAGGTGATTTCAGTTTTCTCCAATATAAGCATGACTTGTCTATTTGAAACCTCAACTTGCCCACTGGTTTGAGGATGATAAGGTGTGGACAACTTGTGAGTTATGGCATACTTTTGCATGAGCTTCAAAAGATCTATTGCAAAAGTGAGTACCATTATCACTGATGATAGCACGAGGGGTTCCAAAGCGGGAAAAAATGTTCTCTTTCAAAAACTTTATGATAACTTTGTTATCATTAGTTTTACAAGGAATGGCTTCTACCCACTTGGACACGTAATCCACAGCAACCAATATGTATTAGTTCCCAAATGAATTAGGAAATGAACCCATAAAGTCGATGCCCCAAACATCAAAGAGTTCTATTTCTAGAATTGGGTTTAGGGGCATCATATGTCAGTTTGAAATCCTTCCGACCATTTGGCATCTAGGGCACGTCTTGCAAAATTCATAAGCATCCTTGAATAGAGTGGCCAAATAGAACCCACTTTGTAGCACCTTTTCAGCAGTCCTGCGGGGACCAAAGTGTCCACCGCATGCAAGTTCATAACAGAAAGATAGAACACTCTTAACCTCCTCATCGGGAATGCATCTCCTAATAATTTGGTCAAAATAGTACTTGAAAAGATACGGTTCCTCCCAAAAGAAATATCAGACTTGAGATAAGAACCGGTAAACATCATTTTTGGGCCAATGAGACGGAGTTTGGTTTGTTAATTCACTATATCAGCAAACTAAGGTTCCCTAGAGATAGCTAAGAGATGTTCATCAGGAAAATCCTCATTTATGGGTAATTCGTTGCATGGAGAATTAGGGATCCGTGAGAGGTGGTCAGCAATGACATTTTCTACGCCTTTCTTGTCTCGAATCTCAAGATCGAATTCTTGAAGAAGGAGGATCCAACGAATGAGTCGGGCCTTGGCATCCTTCTTCATCATGAGGTACCTAAGCGCAGAATGATCGGTGAAAATGGTGGTTTTGGACCTTAGTAGGTAGGGACGAAACTTCTCTAAGGCAAGCACTGCTACCAAGAATTCCTTCTCAGTCGTAGTGTAGTTCAGTTGAGCATCGTTGAGAATCCTACTAGAGTAGTAGATCACATGCTGCTTGTTATCAATGCGTTGTCCTAGGACAGCGCCTATGGCAAAATCGGAAGCATCGCACATGATCTCGAACGGCTTAGACCAATCTGGTGCAGATATGATTGGTGCATAAATAAGCTCTCTCTTAAGCTTCTCCCAAGAATTTATACATTCAGCATCGAAAGTGAAGGACACATCCTTAGTTAACAGATTAGTCAAGGGCCTAGCAATTTTGCTAAAATCCTTGATAAATCTTCGGTAGAAACCAGCGTGTCCTAAGAAGGATCTAATGTCCTTAACGCATTTGGGCATGGAAAACTTAGCAATAACCTCAATTTGGCTCTATCCACTTTAATTTCTTTCTTGGAGATCTCATGACCCAAGAAAATTCCATGTTTTACCATGAAGTGACATTTCTCCCAGTTCAGTGTCAGATTTTTCTCAGCACAACATTGGAGGACGAGTTCTAGATGGTGGAGACATTGAGTGAATGAATCTCCATAGATGGAGAAATCATCCATAAAGATCTCTAAGAATCGTTCTACCATATCAGAGAAAAGACTCAACATGCAACGTTGAAACGTTGCTGGGGCATTGCATAAGCTGAAGGGCATTCGACGATAAGCAAATGTCCCAAATGGACATGTAAACGTGGTCTTTTCTTGGTCCTCAGGAGCGATAGGGATCTGGTTATAGCCCGAGTAACCGTCCAAGAAACAGTAATACTCGTGACCCACCAAACGTTCATGCATTTGATCAATGAATGGAAGTGAAAAATGGTCCTTACGAGTTGTAGCATTCAGTTTCCTATAGTCGATGCAAACTCAGATCTTCGTGGGAAGTCGAGTTTGAACCAACTCTTTGTTCTCGTTTTCCACTACGGTGAAACTGGATTTCTTCGGAACCGCGTGGACAGGACTGACCAATTGGCTATCAGAAATGGGATAAATTATCCCATTGTCTAAGAGTTTTATGATTTCAGCATGAACAGCCTCTTGCATTATAGGGTTTAACCTACGCTGCGGGTCTCTTTTGGGTGTGGCATCTTCATTGAGATGAATGCGATGTTGAACGAGGGTCGGATTTAATCCCTTGATATCAGTCATAGTCCACCCAATGGCTTCCCTATGTTTTCTTAGAATCGCTTTCAGATCTTCTTCTTCCCCGTCATTTAAATAGGAGGCAATGATGACAGGAAAGGTCTCTTGTTCGCCTAGATAGGCGTACTTGAGATGCGCAGGTAGGGCTTTCAATTCTAAGGAAGAGGAAAGCTCACTAGAAGGACTAGTCAAATCTGTTGGCTCCATTGTTGGTGAAATAGGGTTTGAGGCCCAATTCACGGCTAAATCTACAACTTGATTAAGATTAAAGTCGTCAGACTCTAACCCGAAGTCACTCTCTGTTTCTAATTCCATTTCTTCCCCATGTTCACTTGTCAAGTTCTTAATTAGGTTGACTTCAAATGTTTGGTCCTTGATATCGCGGGGTTATTTTCCTAGATTGAAGACATTGACCTCTCTAGTCATATCTCCAAAAGTTAACCTCATAGACCCATTCTTACAATTGATGATGGCATTAGCAGTAGCAAGGAATGGTCGCCCTAGGATAACAGGAGTTTGAGCCCTATGATTAGAGTTGGACACAGGTTGTGTCTCCAGAACTATGAAATCGACAGGGTAAATGAACTCTCCTACCCGGATCAGGACATCATTAGTCTCCCCTTTTGGAACTTTAACAGAACGGTCAGCCAGTTGGATGGTGACTCGAGTTGGACTAAGATCGTCCAACCTGAGTTGTTGATAAACAGAGAATGGAAGCAAGTTGATATTTGCCCCCAAGTCAAGAAGTACACAACTAATCTCAGTTGTCCTATTGTGCAGGCAATGGTGGGACTACCTGGATCCTTGTACTTGACAGGGATAGGACCTGATAATAGCTCACTAATGTTAGTGGCTAAGAAGACCTTTTTTGAAACATTAGTCTTTCTCTTCTTGGTGTACATGTCCTTAAGAAACTTAGCATAGAAAGGAACTTGTTGGATGGCATCAAGAAGTGGCTCATTTATCTTCACTTGGTTAAATATCTCGATTATCTTATCCATGTGAGGATTTTGCTTGTTGTTTTTCAGCCTATTAGGAAATGGTACTATAGGCTGGTGCACCTGGCTGGCTGACTTGTCTTTTTCAGATTCGTCAGAATTGGAAAAAATTGGATTAGATGAAGTGGAAGCTTGATTGTGGTTGTGCTGAATGGGATTGGTTGGTGTTGACACTTGGTTATAAACTCTCTTTCCTGATCTCAATGTATGCACAGCATTACATTGATTAAATGAATGATCCTCAGCCAAATGAGCTTGTTGAGAATTCCTCGGATTGGTGACTGGCTGACTAGGCAGGGTACCCTTTTGTCTCTCATTTTGTGGAGTGGCTAGTTGACTCATTTGAACCTCTAACCTCTGGATAGTTTGCATAAGAGAATCTTGATTTTTCATATATCTCTCCATGTTTCTTTCAAAGTCAGTCATTCTCCTTTCTAATTGAGGATTCTGGAAGGAGGATTGTTGAGCTTGATTAGGAAAATTCTGTTGATAGTTTGAAAAGTTTGGTGGATGGTTGGGAGAATTATTATGAAAATTGTAGAAGTTGGGTTGATGATTGGAAGAATTATTACCATGGTGGAAGTGGCTAGTATGATTTGATCGAGAATGGTCAGAGTTATTTTGGCTTCATGAGAAATTAGGGTGATTTCTCCAGCCGGGATTGTACGTTGGTGCGTAAGGGTTATTGTTCGGCCTTGAAAAGGCCGCATTCATCAGTTCATGGTAGGGTTGCTGAGCCTGAAACACAGGGCACTCCTCAAACATATGACTCATGGCTTGATAGTAAGTGCAGCCCGGGTTTGGAAATTGGTTTGGGCTGACTTGATTGACTGGACTTGGTTCTTTTGTTTCTAGAGCTTCCAGTCTTCTAGCCAGGTTAGCTAACTTTGCCTCATTAGCGATGGACGATTCGATAGAATGGAGACCTCCTTTTGAAGAGATGGAGTTAGGATTCCTAGAGGTCTCAGTAGCAGATTCCCATTGGATGGTCTTCTCAGCTAGATTTTCATATAAATCCCATCATTCATCTTCATCTTTCTACAAGAAACCCCCTTGGCACATACTTTCTAAGAGGGTTTTGGTGGAATAGTCTAAACCGTCATAAAGAATTTGGCATTGTCGCCATTTCTCTATTCCATGATGTGGACATTGGACAAGGAGGTCTTTAAAGCATTCAAAATACCTCCAGAACGGTTCACTAGGTTCTTGCTTGAATGATCGTCTTCCTAATGAGAGCGGTTTAATGGATTGGATAGAATTTCTTCAAGAAGACCTTAATGAAACCATCCCAGGATGTGATAGAACCGGCCGCTAAGCTGTAGAGCCACTTCTTTGCTAGGTCCTTAAGTGCGAAAGGGATAAATCTCAACCTAATAGCATCGTCTACAAGGTGTGGGATTTTCATCATTAGACATACTTTCTCAAATTCTCTTATGAAGTAGTAGGCATCTTCGGACTCTAGGCCATGAAATTTGGGGAGTGTGTTGATGAATTGAGGCTTGAGCTCAAAATTGTATTCACCAACCGATGGAAGTAGAATGCAAGATTGAAGTGAGGTCCTAATGGGATAGAACCTATCCTGCAGTGATGTTGATTGAGCCATTACCGGGTCTGGTCTTGGTTCAAACTTGGGTGGTGATGTGTTTCTAGTCAACCTAGATGAATTAGGGTCTCTCGACCACACTTGCATTCACAAACACAATCACAAACATAAACAAGTTCAACCAACGGTCAACAATAGAAATCAGCCAAGCCTAATCTAAGGTAACCTCGACCTAGACAACTCCTAACTGGTTGATTGTCCACAAGAGGTAGAATGTAGACTTTGACCACAAGCTAATCAGCCAGGTCAGGGCAAGATTGGTGGGAGGTTATCCATCAAAGACGTTCCTTAATTAAGTAACCACCAATCTTCGGGCTTTCGGCCCTCAATCCCCTTCGTAGACACTGATTTGGCAGGAGTCAATTTCCAACACCTTCCCACTTTAGGATAATCTCCTAGTGAGTTCGAGATGTCCCTAAGGCCAACGTCTATCAGATTTTACTTAGGCTTAGGTTTGTGAGTGCTTGGAATCTAATTTTTGGGCCAAGGAAGGGTGATTAAATCCCCACCTTATCTTGTTATTGGGTGTTGCCCTTAAAATCAATTTGTGAAAGTGTACAAGATAAATAAGATTCACTCAAAGCGATATAAATCAACCAAGAAATGAGTCCTATTCTGAATACAATGTGTACGTAGCTTGCTCCAGCACTCTTCAACAGTAAAGTAAATGAATTGAAAAGACTCGTGCCTAAAATGCAAACGTCTAATCAATTTTTTAACTTTTCAACAAGTGTTTTACTGTTGACTTAAAACAGGGATGATGGGTAGCAGAAATAGCACAAATATGACATATAAAAACTTAAATTTTTGCGAGCAATATGTCCTGCAAAAAAGATTTTTTAGTAGTCCAATGAATTTTTTCAGATTTTGCAACGCAATTTCTTGAAATTCTGTTTCCTACTTTCGAGAGTAGGTGCACAGAATTTGCAAGTCTTCTCTTGCAAAGCTTGAATGCTAGATTTTGACCTTCAAGTCCCTGAAATAACACACAAAACTTGTTAAAAATAACTACACCGTTCCCTCCCCGGCAATGGCGCCAAAAATTGATTGCTAAAAGAAAGGAACAATCAAAGAGTTTAAGAGATTACCGTGTAGCTTGTGGCTAACGGGTCGTGTCCACGAGGAGGAATGCGATGGATGCTTTTCGGTGAATCGTTTAAAAATAAGGAATTGTGTTTGTTTTATTTTTATGGAAAAGAGAATGGAAAGAAAGAGATGATTAAAAGAGAAATTACAACTTTTAGAAAAGATTTTGGAGAAGGTGATTTAGAAAGCTTGAGAATTATTTTGTTGTTTTTAATAATGAAGCAAATCTGGGTTCACTATCTCACTACTCAATTGTTCATTCTCTATTAAAATATCAAGTGCCTCAAAGTGATCATTTGTAAAACTTAAAGTTAATTTTTAGAAAGCTTTAAGTAAAGCACATAAGATGGTTAGAAGAGTTGAGTCTTTTCTTCAAGAACTCGTTAGAATTGAATGTTAAAACATCAAGCGCGAAGAAGCAAGAATGAAGTAAAAACAATTCAAGAGATGTTCATGAAAGAAGTGAGAATTCAACAATCCAAACCCATCCTCATGTGCCTTCAAGAACACTTTCAAAAAGAAAGGCTTTTAAGTAAGGCATGCATATAATTCATTATGTCTTGTTCTTTTAAAAACAGAAGAGAAGAAGAATAAGAGAGAGTTGTGATAGCGAGCCCAGAAAACCGTTTAGTTATCCATAGAAAACAAGGAAGAAAACATAGACATAATGCAAACCATGCCGTACTGCAAGTGGAAGAAAACTTGGCTCGACTTTTGTATTAATGTCACTTCAATCTTCAAGTACAAGCACTCAATTCCTCTTTCTCACAAGTTTTGACACTGGACTACAAAGTAAATAACAAGATTACAACTTTTGTGCTAGCTAACAAAGAGCCTAAATCTTAAGAAAATAAACACAAAACTTAATCTAGTCTTTGCTCATTTTTCTTTGTTGAAACCTATATTTATAGCCAAAACCCTAACAGGTAGGATCCCGGGAAGATTGGGGGAGCAAACGCTCCCCCAACAACCATAAGATAGCCGCGAAAATGCGGAAGCTCCTTGTTTGATGGGTATCCCGTATCTCCTACTGGTTTTCTTGTTTCTCCTCCAAAACGTTGACGAAACAACCTTGATTGTGTGGCTTCAATCGCTCGATTCAGGGAGGATTCTTCTCAACCTCTTGATATACCAAGATTTAGCCCTAATTTCTTCATTTCAAATTTATTCTGAATTAATTTAGAATTTGGTGGGCTTCTGGGCTTGTTTCTCTTTTCTTTCTTTAAGCACTTGGGCCTACATTTAGCAAAGAAAAAGAAAACTTATTAATAGGATTTATTAGCTAACAAGTATGGTAAGGTGACAATATAAATGCAATATATGTGACAAATCAATCACCTCCAATGAATGATCAGGGCGGAACTAGCACTCGAAATGTGTGTTTTATGAAATCAATTAAATTATATGTGTGCTAATGTTCCCTCGATACTTCCGTTATAGCATTGGCTCAACGGATCGAATCCACAGGGACGGAAGGTGGTAGAAGCATTAACGGTTTATGTTCACGTTGGTTGTTAACAAGTCTTCTTTGTTAAAAGAATGAGAAAAAGAAAAAGAAAAGAAATATTGAAGTGATAGGTGAAGAAGGCGATGAAAACGGTGATGTGAAAACAAGGAGAAGTGATTTGTTGATGTGAAAACAAGAGAAGTGATTTGAAAAACAAAATAGAAAAGAAGATGAAACAAAGGTGAACTAAGAAGTTAGTGAAAATAATAATGGGAAAATGATAAAAGAGTTTCGAAAATAATTCTTAAAACAAAGTAAAAAGAATGATGAAAACTATGAAAGAAAAGTCATAGCTACTAACTACTAATTGCTCCACTAACCATGCTAACCTCTTAGTGATATAACCTCTTAGTGATAGTTGCCTCACATGAATCCTTGGCCATCACTAATCCTTGGCTTCAAGAGACGATATAAAGCATGGCATATAAGATTCATCATCAACATTCAAACAATACATCCATACCACACAACAAGTTGCAAGCTACTATTAAATCATCAAAATCGGTTAGAGGTGAGTATGAAATAAAGAAGACTTTGCAAGTTAGCAAGTTAGTGGGTTAGATGCTAGAAATGTTAGAATGTTAGAATCCATCATCACGAGCCATCAATGGCTCTTGCAAGAGTAAGGCCTTATAGAGGCTATTAGATTCATGTGGATTATCAAGTAAGTGGTTAGATGATAAGTGGCTAGTAGTTAGATCGCCATGAGAAGAAAGATTAGCTAAGCATCATGTAGAAGATGGAGAAGATTACAATGGAGAAGAAAGGAGACACCTTTACATATATTGTCACCATCTATTACATCAATATCTCTCTATCTCTCTCTAAATCTCTCAGTCCTACTACAAGATCTAAAAATAAAATAAAAATACAAAATAAAGAAGAAGAACACCTACACTACACTACACTAAAAGATAAAAAACCTAGCCTAATTCTCAATCTGCTTGCATTTCGGGCCTCTGCAGGGCTATTTATAGGCAAAGGAGAGTTCTAGAAGATGAAATGGGGCCACGCGTCGAAGATCAACGCGTGGACCCACCACATTGACATGGAAACGCGACATTTTGTCGCGTTTCCATGGCACAACCAGGGAATTAAATCCCTGGTTTTGGCGAGGATCTTCTCCTGGCTTCGAGGACCTTCTTGGTATATTTGGATTCTGGTATTTTTGCCTGGATATTCGTCTGACGTGTGTAAGGGTATAGGTTTAATGCATCTTCTAGAAGCTCCCTTACTTGGCCTCCAAGAATTTAATTACTTAAAAATGGGTTTAATTAAGCTCTTATTACTCCTTTACCCTCCTTGTCTTGATTATCTGCAAGAGAGACCAAAACACGATTTAGACCGACATTTTATTCATAAATTGATAGGGAATGTGATATAATAATGCAGAATTGTAGACTAATCACACCCCCACAGTTATCTTTTGCTCGTCCTGAGTAAAATTAGAAAAAGAAAAATTATACTACAAATGTTGTTACACCACTTTCGCAGGTGTCGCGATTGCACTGAGCGTATGTAACAAGCCGTTAAACCTCGAGGTTGAGGAGGAGTTTTGTCTCCTGAGGGTTTTCAGCGGATTGCACCCATAAAATTCATAAAGAAAGAAGACAAATGTTAGTATTTTGAAAACACATTTTGAAAGAGAGACAAGTGTACAAAATATTTTTGCAAAAATATAAGCGATCTAAGGTCATAAGTTTACCAAAAATTATTCTTTCTTAAACTTAGTCTATATGCAAGATCTTGTCTTCAATTAAGATAAGAATTCAAAATTGGATTGAATATTTTATCCTTCATAAAACCTAGATAATATGAACTTTGTGATAGTGAAGATTTCTGGGATTTTAACTCTAACCATCAAGCCATTTATTTGTATGTATTTTTTTCTTTTTCTTCTTTTTTTCTTCTTAGTTTTCTTAAGCTTTCTAGTTCACCCGGGTAGTGAGCCTTTAACCGATGACTCCCAGACCGGACGTTTCTTAGGGCAGCAGATGAGAAAAAATTCCTTGGGTTTAAGGACTCGAGTAAATAAGGCTACAAAACTAAGGGGGATTATTTGTTTCTTTTGACCACCGTTAGGCGCGAATAATCATGCTTCTTAAGGCATAAATTATCCAGCTTAATAAGTGAGTTTTTTATTCATTTATACCATATATATATTTCTTTTTATTATTTTATTTTTTATTTTTACTTTATGGCATTTTAGGTCTTTGTTTTCATCTCAAAAATGTGTAAGTGTGAAGTGCATACTATCTAAGACAAAAAATTTAAGATAAAATTATCTCTCCAATTAATCTTACTTAGCCTGTGTCTTAAACAAGATCTATTATTTTGACTAGGTTTAAGATGTCATAATGTAAGGCTTCCTTAATTTCTAAGATCATCTTAATTTTTTTAAAATAGATCAAAACTTTGTCTCTTATTTCAAAAAGTTTTTAAAGAAAGAAAAGTTCCTATACAAAATAAAAATTCTAAAATATCCTAAAAAAGTGTAAAACAAAGAAATTCTAAAAACTCTACGTTAGTAAACCCTCCCCCACACTTATCTCATGCATTGTCCTCAATGCATCGTGAATGTATGTATGCATGAAACAAATAGAGAGGGAAGGAAAAATCATCTCAAGGTGGTGGTTTCGGCGGGGGTCTGATTGGTCCACGAAATTTGGCCCAATCCAATTTGCGTGGGGTCTGGAAGAACCCACCAGAGACCTCTATAATACAACCCATTAAAATGATGTATAAATTTATAATTTTTATTATGAATTTTACCCCATCTATTTTCTAAAGTTTCAAAATAACTTCAGAGTCAATTTTATCAACACATTTGTCCAAAAATGAAGTATGAAAAGATGGAATGATTGATTTGGGCTCAGGAAGTACATGAACTAACATCGACGCAGGAATTTGACTTAAGTCAAGTAAAGGCTCAGAAGTTTAAATTGGTTCAAGAATCGGGTCCAAATCAAGAAATTGAAATCCTATTCCACATTTATTTCCCCACAACAGAATGTGACTTTCTAGGATTGGTGATTTCAAGTTCAAGAATGACATGTATGGGAATTAAAACTGACTCTAAAATGTTGCTTAAGTTAGGTAACAAAACAAGAGTCAACATTGATTCAGGAATTTGAACTGGATCACAAATTTGAAGATCGAAGTCACATTCTTGTCTAAGTTCAATTTCTTTGAAAGGAAAACTTTCCAATTTGTCAATGGGACATTCTAAAGTATGAAATTGGTCAAGTTCAATATGATGATCATAAATGATTGTTGATTCAATTTCACGATGGATGGGCACACGATCTAATACTGACTCGAGAAAAGGCCTAAAATCAGGTAAAAATACCTCAGTCAACATTAAATCAGGAAGTGAAAATGAATTACCAAGTTGAGGTTCAGGATCATATTCATGCTCAAGTTCAATCTTAGGAAAGGGATAACTTGCCATAATGTCCATGGGATTTTTAACATTTGAAGTATGATCAAGTTCAGATGGGTATGTTGAAATTGAATCTTGGTTTCCAAACTGACAGGAGTCCTGGGTTAGATCAATAGAGTTAGGGATATTGATCGGCAAAAAGCAAGCATTAAAATAAGAGAAGGAAGCGTGGGTTGATGTTACTGCTTTTGTGATTCTTCCGTAGTAGCGAAGTGTCTATACGGGTCGTATCCACAAGGAGGGAGAGCGATGGAAGCTTGATGCGGCTTCAAAGTTCAAGAAGAAAGAAAGTTCTTGTTTCCAAATAAAGAATTGAAAAGTGAAAACAAGTTGTTTTTAAGAATTGTTGGAAAATGTTTTGGTGGTTTGTAAAAGTGATTTTTTTCTTAGTTGTAAAAACGTATGGCTAACTTTCTACAAAGTGCTCCCACTAATTTCTAACTTTTTGAAGATAGCCTCACGATGCATCATAGGAGAACATAACCCTTATGCATTGGAACTATTCACGTGAAAATCGAGTGAAAGTTCATCCTAAAACTTGCTTCACACGGCAAAAACTTGGACATTCCCTTATCAAGATCCAATAGAAGGCGAGAATACGGGAAGACACGAGTGCACTAATGGTATCGGTAAAGTTAAAAGGAAATTCTCTAACTTACAACAACAAGCAAAGTACAACACCCATAGATCATCAAAAACCATTTAAGTATGAAATATAAGAAGGTAAATACTTGTAGGTAAGTTAGAGTTAGAACCTTCGTCTTAAGATGCCATAGATCTCGTTTGCACAAGGTTTGTTTGATACTATTGACTCATTCGGGTTATCAATCAAGAAGTTAAAAAATAGTGGGTTAGTAGTTAGCCATGCAATGGTGGATTTAGTTAGAAATGGTAAGAAAGAAGCAGCAAAAAGAAAAGAAGTAGAGAGAACGTAAGTTATACTACAAAGGAGAGAAGTAAAGAGTAAAAAGAGTTACACTACAATAAGGAATTAAAAGCAAATGAAAACACAAGTAAATGGAAAGAAGAAAGAGAAGTAGTACTTGTATTAGCTTGTCACCCTTCAAATATAACACTTACACACTCTCTCTCCTTCACTCTAATGGCTAAACTAAAACTAGAAGAAACAAACTAAAGCAACTACAATTCCTAAGAACAAAACACAAAAATACAACTCTATTCTCTGGATCTGCTTCAACTGAAGACCCCTGGGGTGTATTTATAGGCATCAGGGGGAAGGGGGTCACGTGGGTGACCCGTAGCCCGAAGCGCGGCGCGCGCCGCCCTGGCAGGGCCGCGGAAACGCAGCCCTGCCTGGCTTCGGGCAGCGCGTCGCCCAATCTATCTTCTGACGCCTTAATCTTCTGGATTTACGATTTGATGCCTAGCCTGACAAAATCTTCACTCTAAAGTCAATGGCTACTTGGTAGGCTTTTAATCACCAATTAAATGGTGATTTAGGTCTTCTTCTTCATCTGCACATCATGGACCTAGGATCAAACAAGTAAGGTTTTATTAGCAAAATTTTACACGAAATAAATATGAGAATGTGATGAAAATTATATAAAATTAGAGACTAATCACACCCCCACACTTATCTTTTTGCTCGTCCCGAGCAAAAAAAAAATTAAGAAAATTATTATACCACTTTCGCAGGTGACGCGATTGCACTGAGCATGTGCAACAAGCCTTTAAACCTCTAGGTTTCCCCTAGAGGAGGAGTGTTGTCTCCTGAGGGTTTTCAGCGGATTGCACCCAATCCAGTAAGTAAAGAAAAGAAGTTAGTTGTTAGAATATTTTTTTCATGAAACAGAACTTTCAATCATCTAAGTAAAAATAACCGAATGATGTAAGAATTAGGTTTAACCCTCATAAGTCCTCTTATACTTTAGCCTTCATAAAAGAAGAAACTATGATTTTTCTTTAAATTTAAAAAGGATCTTATACTTCTAACTCATTCTTTTATTTTGCTTTAGATAGATATGCATAATGTGTAAGTGTGATGTGCTTGGGATTTTTCAACTCAACCTTGAATATCATTTAATTTTATTAATATTTACTTATTATTCTTGGTTCCATTAGGCTTTCTACTTCACTTATGTAACATATATCAAACCGATGACTCCCAAACCAGATGGTCTTAGGGCACCAGGTAGAGAAATACCCTTCAGATCAAATATGCAAGTGGAGTAGGCCACGAAATTAAGATTTATTTATACATTATTGTATATAGAATTTTTTTTGGCGTGAGTAATCATGCTTCTTGAGCCACAATTATCTAGCTTTTTTTTTCAGAGATGTGTCTCTAAATCCCAAGCATGTTTGTGTGGGTTATACATATTCTACTAAGGCTAAAATAAAAGGTATGAGTTATTTTCCTTATCCCTTCTAACTTTTTAGTCAAACCAATCTTTCTTATTTATTTAGGCAAAAATAAAGATTCATTAATAAGATTCCCGTAATTCCTACAATCTTTTGGTATTTTTATAAAGAGTATGAAATTTCTTTTCAATCTGGAGATTTTTTTTTTTGAAAGAAAAAGAAAGAATAAAAGAAAAATAAAAAGTGTTAGCACCCCCCCACACCTATCTAATGCATTGTCCTCAATGAATGCAAATATAAATGCAATAAATAGAGTGAATAAATGATGTCACCGTCTTCGTGGACTCGGGCCGGCCAAGCACGAATAGGCGAAAGAAATGTCACAAAGAATGTAGAAGGGGTAAGCATATAAACAAATTTTTTTATTTCTTTTTTTATTTATTTGTTGTGGCTAGGTATATGACGGGGCAAAAAGAGTCAGCACGCTATCATCCGGATTCATGGGTTCAGTGATCAAGAAGGGCTTCAGTCTTTGCCCATTCACTTTGAATTCCGTGTTGTTCTTAGGGTCTGCAATAAGCACAACACCGTGTTGGAAAACAGTACGCACAATGAACGGTCCCGACCAATGAGTTTTCAGCTTTCCCGCAAAAATATGAAGCCTAGAGTTATACAGCAGAACCCTATCTCCCAGTGCAAAATTTTTCCAGGTTATGATTTGGTCACGAAAAAGTTTAGTCCTGCTCTTGGTGATTCGGGCATTCTCATAGGCTTCATTCCGTATCTCCTCTAATTCTAAAATCTGTAGTCTCCTAAGTTCATCAGCCTTGGTCAGATCAAAGTTGAGTTGCTTAATGGCCCAGAGGGCCTGGTGTTCTAACTCTACTGGCAGTTGCCAAGCTTTTTCAAACACGATTCTATAACGAGACATCCCCAGACTGTCTTAAAAGCAGTGCAGTAAGCCCACAATGTATCATTGAGCTTAACCGACCAATTCTTTCAGTTTTGTCCAACAGTCTTCTCCAGAATGAGCTTGATCTGTCGGTTGGTGACTTCAACCTGCCCATTTGTCTGGGGATGTACGGAGTAGATAACCTGTGATTGATAGAATATTTTCGCATCAGAGCTTAAAAAACTCTGTTGTAGAAATGCGATCCATTATCACTAATTATCTCTCTAGGGGTGCCAAATCGGGAGAAGATGTTCTCTTTGAGAATTTGACAACCACTTTGTTTTCATTAATCTTAGTTGGCACAGCTTCTACCCACTTAGAGACATAATCTACAGCAACCAAAATGAACTGGTTGCTGAAGAAATTGGGGAATGGCCCCATGAAATCAATACCCAAAACATCAAAAATTTCAACTTCAATGATTGGGTTCAGGGGCATCATGTCTCTTCTTGAAATTTTTCAAATTTTCTGACAATTTGCGCATGACTTGAAAAAATGATATGAGTCTTTGAAAAAAGTGGGCAATAGAACCCACTTTCTAGAACCTTCTCTGCAGTCTTGCAGGGACCAAAGTGTCCTCCGTATGCAAGGTCATGGCAAAAGCTGAGCACACTCCTCTGTTCCTCCTCTGGTATGCATCGTCTAATAATTTGGTCGGGACAATACTTAAAAAGATACGGTTCTTCCCAGAAGAAGTACCGTACTTGAGCAAAGAAGCGGTATTGGTCTTGCTTTGTCCAGTTAGCGGGTAATTGTCCCGTGGCTAGGTAATTAACAATGTCCACATACCAGGGTTCCTTAAGAATGGCTAGGATGTGCTCGTCTGGGAAATCCTCACTGATCGGAGCTTGGATGGTTGGTGCATTCGGAATTCGTGAGAGATGATCAGCGACCACATTTTCTATACCCCGTTTATTCCAGATTTCTAAGTCAAATTCTTGAAGCAAATGGATCCACCGAATCAGTTGGGCATTTGTTTCCTTCTTGGTCATGAGGTATTTCAGAGCCAAGTAATCCGTAAAAATCACCGTCTTCGAATCTAACAAGTAGGGCAGGAACTTTTCTAACGCAAAGACAACGGCCAAGAATTCCTTCTCAGTCGTTGTATAATTCTATTGGGCATCATTCAAGGTCCTACTCGAATGGTAAATCACGTGCTGCGTATTATCGATGCGCTGTCCTAGAACAGCGCCAATAGCAAAATCAGATGCATCACACATGATTTCAAATGGCTGGGCCCAATTAGGAGCAAAAATAATAGGCGTAGAAATAAGTTCTTGCTTAAGCTTCCCCCATGACTTGAAACATTCATCGTTGAAATCAAAAGGCACATCCTTAGCGAGCAGGTTGGTTAGGGGCCTCGTGATTTTGCTAAAGTCCTTAATGAACCGTCGGTAGAACCCAGCATGCCCTAAAAAGGATCTAATATCCTTGATACTTTTGGGTGGTGGAAGCTTAGCAATCACTTCTACTTTAGCCTTATCCACTTCTATGCCTCTCCTCGAAATTTCATGGCCCAAGACAATCCCCTATCTCACCATGAAGTGACATTTTTCCCAGTTTAGAGTTAGGTTCTTCTCAATGCATCTTTGTACCACTAACTCTAGGTGATGAAAACACTGATCAAATGAATATCCGTAGATGGAGAAGTCATACATGAAAATCTCAAGAAAACGTTCCACCATGTCAGAGAGCAAACTAAGCATGCACCGTTGGAACGTTGCAGGAGCATTGCACAATCCAAAGGCATGCGCTGATAAGCAAAGGTTCCGAACGGGCAGGTGAACGTCGTCTTTTCCTGGTCTTCTGCAGTAATGGGGATTTGATTGTATCCCGAGTACCCATCTAGGAAGCAGTAGTACTCATGTCCAGCCAAATGCTTAAGCATTTGGTCGATGAAGGGTAGCGGGAAGTGGTCTTTACGGGTAGCTACATTCAACTTCATGTAGTCGATACAAACACGAACCTTGGTAGGCAGTCTTGTTTGCACCAATTCTTTTTCCTCATTTTCTACCACCGTAAATCCAGCCTTCTTTGGGACCGCATGAACAGGGCTAACCCATTGGCTATCAGAAATTGGATAAATGATCCCATTATTTAATAATTTCAGAATTTCAGCCTTCACTGCCTCTTGCATGAGAGGGTTAAGCCTGCATTGTGGGTCCCTCCTAGGGGTTGCTTCATCGACTAAATAGATTCTGTGTTGTACTATGGCTGGACTTATTCCCTTGATGTCCATCATCGTCCATCCAATGGCTTCCCTATGTCTTTTCAGAATAGACATTAAGCTGTCCTCTTGTTGCTCAGTCAGGTGGGATGCTATGAATACTGGCAAGGTGTCCTTTCCACCCAGGTAGGCGTACTAGAGGTGTTCAGGCAAGGCTTTTTGCTCTAGGGAAGGTGTTGCTTCATTGGAGACAATCTCTAGGTTTTCAATCCTATGATGAGGTACACTTGGGCTTGATGCCCAATCCACTACTGAATCTACGATCTGGTCTAGATTAAAATCCTCAGCCTCTAGATAAAACTCTGCCTCAGTTTCTGTCTCCATGCTTTCCTCATGCTCACTGGTAAGGTTTTCAATAGAATTGACTTCAAACGTCTGATCAATGACATCCCTAGGATGTCTTCCAAGATTGAAGACATTGACTTCCTTCGTCATGTCTCCAAAAGTCAATCGCATGGACCTGTTCCTATAGTTGATTATGGCATTGGCTGTAGCAAGGAATGGGCGCCCTAAGATGACGGGACTTTGAGACCTAAGATTGGACACAGGTTAGGTCTCAAGCACAATAAAGTCAACGGGGTAAATGAAATCTCCGACCCGGATAAGGACGTCTGTGATTTTCTCCTTCGGGATCTTCACAGATCGATCAGCTAGCTGAATGGTGACTCGAGTTGGGCTTAGCTCGCCCAACCCAAGTTGCTGGTATACTGAGAGAGGTAGCAAGTTGATACTTGCTCCCGGTCAAGAAGTGCTCTACTGATTTCGGTCTGTCCTATGGTGCAGGAAATGGTGGGACATCCGAGATCCTTGTATTTCATCGGAATGGGACCAGACAGAATTTCGCTTATATTGGTTGCCAAGAACACTTTCTTGGGCACATTGGTTTTTCTCTTCTTCGTACACATATCCTTAAGAAATTTGGCATAAGCCGGGACTTGTTGGATAGCGTCAAGAAGTGGCACATTTAATTTGACCTGGTTGAACATCTCTAGTATTTTCTCCATGTGCATATTCTTATTGTTGTTCCTAAGCCTATTGGGAAAGGATGCGACATCTTATGAACTTGTTCAGCAGCTTTGTCCTCGTCAGATGTTTGTGGAGCGGATTGGGAGGAACTAGCAGAGGTGGAGGCTGGAGTGGGATCAGGATGGACTGGACTTTTCTGTTGGTAGACCTGGTTGTCTACCTTCTTTCCAAATTGCAGTGTTTGAATAGCATTGCACTGGTTAATCGATGGATCCTGAATTTCATATGCTTGATTGGAAGTTTTTGGGTTACCTAGCGGCTGACTAGGCAAAGTACCTTTTGGTCTTTCATATAGGGAGCTATCTAACTGGCTCATCTGCATTTCCAATCTCGATATAGCCTGTGAATGATTACTCAAAGTTTGTCCCTAATTTTGCATAAAACCAGTTTGGTACTTCATGAAAGCCTCTATGCTCTCCTCCAGTTTACTGATTTTCTTTTCCATTGGTGAGCTTTGGGAGGAGGAAGATGGGGCTTGACTGGAAAAAAGTGGTGGAGGAGTAGGATGGTGAAAACTGTTGGAGAAATTATGCCCAGGAGGATTGTTTGGGGCCCAGGAGAAATTAGGGTGATTCCTCCAACCCGGATTGTAGGTTTATGAGTAGGGATTGTGAGGCGGCCGTGAGTAAGCCGCGTTCATGTGTTCCGGTGGCACTTGCTGGGCATGGAAACAGGGCACTCTTCAAAAACATGGTTTGGTGCCTGACAGTACGAACAACCCGGATTGTGAATTGGTGGTGGGTTGATTTGGTTGACATTAGCAGGCTCTTTAGTTTCCAGAGCCTCTATCCTTCTCATTAGAGTAGCAATCTTAGCCTCGGCAGCTATGGATGATTCTAGAGATAGGTGCCCTCCTCTTGAAGCTATAGATTGTGAATTCCTAGGTTTTTCTGAGGCTGGCTCCTATTGCAGGGTTTTCTCCGCTAAATCCTCAAATAAATCCCAACCTTGATTCCCATCCTTTTGCAAGAACCCTCCCTGACACATTGTTTCTAACAGGGTCTTCGTCTGATAATCTAGACCATCGTAGAGAATCTGGCACTGACGCCATTTCTCCACGCCATGATGAGGGCACTAAGCTAGGAGATCTTTGAATCGCTCAAAGTATCTCCAAAATGGTTCGCTCGGTTCTTACCTAAACGGCATGATGTTCTTCCTAATGAGGGCAGTTTTGTGAATTGGGTAGAATTTCTTCAAGAAAGCCTTGATGAAATCATCCCACGTAGTGACAGAATCTGCCGCCAAACTGTACAACCATTTCTTAGCTAGGTCCTTTAGGGAAAAAGGGATGAAACGTAACCTAATAGCATCGTCTCCTAGCTGGGGTATACGCATCATGAGGCACACTTCTTCAAATTTTCTAACAAAGAAGTATGTGTCCTCCGATTCTAAACCATGAAATTTGGGAAGAGTGTTAGTGAATTGGGGCTTTAACTCGAAATTATTGTCGTTTGCTTCAAGAAGTTTTATACAAGATGAAAGTGAGGTTCTGATCGGGCAAAATCTATCCTGAAGTGACGCCATCACCGGTTCTGAATGCAAGGATAGAGAAGTATTTCTTGTTAATCTGAAAGTTGACAGATCTCTCATCCACTCTTATATACAGCACACCACAAACAACGTGAAGACAACAAACAATTGAAAAAGAACAAAAAACAAACAAAAGAAAGAAAAACAACCACAAGCCTTAGTCTAAGGTACCTGGACCTAGACGACTCCTAACTGGTCGATTCTCCGGGGAAGGTTGTTGCAAAAACTCGACTACAAACTAATCGGCCAGGAAAGGGCAAAGCTCGAGGGGAGGTATTCGGGCGGAGCCACGGGCCTAATTACGCCAAACCACGGAGCTTTCGAGGCTTTACCTCTCAATCCACTTTCCTTAGACACCAATTTTGCAGGGGTATAGTTCTTGCAATTTACAACCTCGGTTAATCTCTTAGTGAGTCCGAGATATCCCTAGGGCCAACGTCTATTGATTTTTAGTTAAGGCTTGGGAAAGTGTGAGTGCACTTGGAGATGATTTTTAGGCTAAGGAAGGGTGATGAAATTCCCACCTTATCTTGTTTATTTGGGTTTTTCCCTTAATGTCAATTGTGCAAGTGTGCAGTTTATTCACAACAAGTTAACATTCAAAGCGGTAAATCACTTCAAAATGTTGGTCCTATTCTATATGAATGCACACATACTTTTCTCCCGCACTCTTCAACAGAAATTGAAATGAATTGAAATAGACACGTGCCCTAAATGCAAGAGTCTAATCCAAATTTTAATTAAGCAACAAGTGGATTTCTGTTGAGTTTATTACACATGCATAAAGGTGAAGCATCGAAGGAAACTAAAAAATTTAGAAAGAAATTTTTTTTTAGCGGCTTTCGGCAACCCTGCAAACGAGTTTGTTAGTACTTCAATTGGAAAAACTCGCTTTTACACGAATTTTTTCGAGGGCAAATGAATCCTCGCGCAATGTCCTTGGCTACCTCTTTCGCTTCCCATGATAGTGAGCTCTTGGTACTTCTCCTACACACAAAAACAAAGAACAATCTTTAGTATTGAACAACAAAGTCGTTCCCTCCCCAGCAACGGCGCCAAAATTTGATCGGTAAAAAGCAAGCACTAAAATAAGAGAAGGAAGTGTGGGTTAATGTTTCTGCTTTTGCGATTCTTCCATAGTAGCGAAGTGGTTATACGGGTCGTATCCACAAGGAGGGAGAGCGATGGAAGCTTGATGCGGCTTCAAAGTTCCAGAAGAAAGAAAGTTTTTATTTCCAAATAAAAAATTGAAAAGTGAAAATAAGTTGTTTTTAAGAATTGTTGGAAAATGTTTTGGTGGTTTGTAAAAGTGGTTTTTTTTCTTAGTTATAAAAACGCATAGCTAACTTTCTACTAAGTGCTCCCACTAATTTCTAACTTTTGAAAGATAGCCTCACGATGGATCATAGGCGAACATAACTCTTATGCATTGGAACTATTCACGTGAAAATTGAGTGAAAATTCATCCTAAAACTAAGCTTCACATGACAAAAACTCGGACATTCCCTTATCAAGATCCAATAGAAGGTGAGAATACGGGAAGACAAGAGTGCACTAATGGTATCGACAAAGTTAAAAGGAAATTCTCTAACTTATAACAACAAGCAAAGTACAACACCCATAGATCATCAAAAATCATTTAAGTATGAAATATAAGAAGGTAAATACTTGTAGGTAAGTTAGAGTTAGAACCCTCGTCTTAAGATGCCATAGCTCTCGTTTGCACAAGGCTTGTTTGACACTATTGACTCATTCGGGTTATCAATCAAGAAGCTAAAAATTAGTGGGTTAGTAGTTAGTTAGCCATGCAATGGTGGAGTTAGTTAGACATGGTAAGAAAGAAGCAATAAAAAAGAAAAGAAGTAGAGAGAAGGTAAGTTACACTACAAAGGAGAGAAGTAAAGAGTAAAAAGAGTTACACTACAACAAGAAATTAAAAGCAAATAAAAACACAAGTAAATGGAAAGAAGAAAGAGAAAAAGTACTTATATTAGCTTGTCACCCTTCAAATACAACACGTACACACTCTCTCTTTCACTCTAATGGCTAAACTAAAACTAGAAGAAGCAAACTAAAGCAACTACAATTCCTAGCAACCGAACACAAAAATACAACTCTATTCTCTAGATCAGCTTCAACTAAAGACCCCTGGGGGGTGTTTATAGGCACCAGGGGGAAGGGGGCCACGTGGGTGACCCGTGGCCCGAAGCACAGGCGCGCGCGCCTGGCTTCGGGCAGCGCGTCGCCCAGTCTCTCTTCTGACGCCTTGATCTTCTGAAGTTGCGATTTGATGCCCTAGGCTGACAAAATCTTCACTCTAAAGTCAATGGCTACTTGGTAGGCTTTTAATCACCAATTAAATGGTGATTTAGGTCTTCTTCTTCATTTTCACACCATTGACCTAGGATCAAGCAAGCAAGGTTTTATTAGCAAAATTTTACATGAAATAAATATGAGAATGTGATGAAAATTATGCAAAATTAGAGACTAATCAGATATCTGAATTGGTCAAAGGTTGATAAGGTAGAGTTTTCTCATTCCTATAAATGCTAAACAATGGACTCAATTGTGTTTCTAACCTATTGATAGACTGAGCAGAACATTTTTGAAATTGTAGTGCGGACTCCTGTAAGACTTCTATACTCTTTTCTAGATGTGATATGTCTTCAGGTGAATGCTCTAGAAAGGGAGTGTAGGAATCTTATTTCCAAAACAGTAAGAGTCCTGGGTCAAATTGATAAAGTTAGAGATATCTAGATTGGTCAAAGGTTGATAAGTGTGAGTTTCATCATTCCTATGAATATTGACCAATTGACTCAATTGTGCTTCTAACCTATCGATAGACTGAGTAGAAGATTTTTGAAATTGTAGTGCGAACTCCTGCAAGATTTCTATACTCTTTTCTAGATGTGAGTTTTCTTCAAGTGAATGGTCCAGAAATGGAGTATAAGAATCTTAATTTTGGAAAGATAGTGAAGATTGTGAGTCCAAATGTATTGAGATTGTAGCTCGGACTCATGCAAGAGTTTCTTACTCGTTTTCAGGGTAGATGGTTGTTCATTATGAGGAGGTGGAACTAAGTAAGACTCTTGAAAATATTGTAGAATTGGAGAGGCCGTCATTTTCTGAAATTGTCACTCGACCTCTTGTAGGTTAGCTTCTATACTCTTTTCTAACTCAGATTTTTCTTCAATGGGAGGTTTAGGAAAAGGTGTATAGGAAGAAACATTGGGGAATGGAGATTGTGAAAATTGTGGACAAGGTGGTTGAAAATTAGACTCGGGGGAGGTGAATCCCCATTGACTCTGTGTGATGATTGGGAAAGAGATGTGTAGAGTTTTTGCACAAGTATTCAGTTAAGGAGGAAAGGTTTAGAATTAACCTTGGTGCTCGTTTACTCCTCAAATGTATTTAAAGATCAATATACCCTTTCCAATCTCCGTTATAGCAATGGCTATACCGGGTCGATCCTCCGGGAGAGCTAGCGATGAAAGCGTTACGGTTCGAAGTGAAGCAAGAAGACGAAGAATCTTCTATGTAATTACACAAGTGCAAGAAGAAAAGAAGTGGTGGATTTGTGCATTATGGAAAAAGAAATCAAAAAGAACTTGAGTGAAGTGTGTTGTAGAGAAAGAGAAACTAGTAAAGAAAGTGTTGGAAAACTTTAGATGATGAGGTACATGGCTAGCTAACTTTACCTCATTGCTAACTTGCTAAACTCAATGATGATGCTTGATTGCCTCGTATTGACTCATTGGCAATTGATATAACTTGCTTGTTTGTTCAAGTACTATACCTTCTTGAAGATGAGTGTTCTCTTGTTCTAGCTTGAAGCCTCATAATGAGTCATTGGCTCTCTTAGATAGATGTTCAATGATGAAATCTAGAAGTGACACTCAAGGATGCTAAAAAGAAGATACAACGTTCATTCAAACATTCAAGACATAACAACAATTTAGCTTGAAGTAGAGAAGTTGTTCTTACAAGTAGCATATGTAGGTGAACCATCTTCATGTTCCATCAAAGGCTCTTGTTCTAGACAAGGCTCTAAATGAGGCACACATGAGTCATAGGGAGTATGAACAAGCAATTGCCAAGGGAAAGCAACTCTACTTCCTTGATAAGTAATAGAGGTGATCACAATGCAAGTATAAAGATAAGCATCATCCAAGGAGATCGAAGTTAGCTAGGTAAGTTCTTAGCTAGCCATGCAATAAAGATTTAGCTAGCCATTACACTAGAAACAAAGCAACTATTCATGAAGTAAGCAACAAAACTCAAGCAATAGAAATGAACTAGAATCAAAGCAAGAAATTAAAGCAAGGTAAAGTAAAACATACTAGAGTTTTGTAAAGAGAAGAATGGAGTCCTTTTGATTAATCCTTGGCTACAAGAATGTCACTTCCTTGATACAAGCTTTCAAACAGCACTCTCTCTCTCACTTTGTCAAAATCTCTAGGAGGAAGAAGATGAAGACTAAAAACCTAGGAAAAAAAATGCAAGAGTTTCCCTATTTTCTTCTCTTCTCTCTCTCTCTCTGGCTCACGCACAGTCCTTGGTCCTCTATTTATAGCCATCCCTGAGAAAGATCTAGAGCCCTGGCTGTTGGCGCAAAATCCGGGATCTGACTAACTTCAAACTGCCGCAGATCCACAGAGAATCCTGGGTTTTGGCGGCAGAATCTGGGCCGTTGAGCCCAGATTTTCTGTTGTGATCTGTTTGTTGGGTGGTTATCCACGTGGCCTTCTGGAAGATCCAATGGGCGCGCGGATCTCAACTGAATCCAAATTCAAATCTTGGGCTCTTTTGGGATTATGGATTTAATCACTTTAATTATTGCTAATTAAAGTGATTAATTGGCTTTTTCTCTTTTAAGTTGTGGACCTGTAAAAATAGAGAGAAAATGGGTAAGAAATCACATTTTATTTACAAAATGCATAGTATGGAAGTGGTAAAATATGTAAATATATAGAACAATCACACCCCCATACCTAGCTTTTGCTCGTCCTCGAGCAAAAAGAAAGAAAAAGAAAGAAAAAAAATCCTAACTAGTTTATTACACCACTTTCGTAGGTGACACGATTGCACTGAGCACGTGCAACAAGCCGTTAAACCTCTAGGTTACCCTAGAGGAGGAGTGTTGTCTCCTGAGGGTTTTCAGCGGATTGCACCCACAAAATCCATAAAGAAAAATAAAAGGGTTAGTGAAATTTTGATCCATGTTTTAAAGATTCTAACTTGATCTATAGGTTTTAGGTTACTCTAAATTTTTCATTCCTCTTATAAGTGTCTATTTGGAGTTATGTTTTCATCTTAGGTTAAGATTTTAGGGAAAAGATTAAAAACCGGATTTTGCATCAATCCTAGGATATATACATCTATAAATATGAAGGATCTTTCTTAGACTAAGTTCATTTATTTACTAATATATATATAATTTTTTTATTTACAATGTTTATTTATTTACATTCCCTTAGCATCCTTAGGTTTTCTAGTTTACCCATGTAGCGAGTCTCTTACCGATGACTCCCAAACCAGACGGTTTTAGGGCATCAGATGAGAAAACATACCTAGGGTTCGATGACTCGAGTAAACTAGGCCACTTAGGAATTTAAGGACTTAACCACTTTTAGGCGTGATTGGTAATGCTTCTTGAGGCACTACCTACCAGCTTAATCAGTAGTTAAGTATTTTATATTTTTTTTCTTTTTTGACCACCTTTAGGCGTGATTGGTAATACTTCTTGAGGCACTACCTACCAGCTTAATCAGTAGTTAAGTATTTTTATATATATATTTTTTTTCTTCTTCTTTTTTTTTTTGACCACCTTTAGGCGTGATTGGTAATGCTTCTTGAGGCACTACCTACCAGCTTAATTAGTGGTTTATTATTTATTTATATACATTTTTTTTTATTATATATATATATATGTAACTAAAATCACAAAGTCTTTGATTAATCCTTCAATATGTTCAATGTTTATATCCTAAAGAAAGAATTAAAATCTAGTAATTTTTCTAATCCTTTATTACTTAACCTAAAAATCTAACAAAACTCCTCTTTTCAACTTATAATTAGAAATCTTAATTTAGAGCTTCCTTAATCCCTAAATTTCAAGTTTGATTCTTTAGACATGGATCAAAGAATTTCTTCTTTTTTTTTATTATTATTTTTTTTATTCTAAAAGAAAAAGTAAAATCTAAAAAGTAAGTGGAAAATCTATAAGAAAGGTAAAAATCTAAAAATAAAAAAAACCTAAAGAAAATAAAAATCCTAAAAAAAATAAAAAACCTAAAAAGAAAGTGAAAAATCCTATGTTAGCATCTACCCCCCCATACCTATCTCATGCAGTGTCCTCAATGCATGCAAGATAAAATGATGCATGAAACAGGTAATGGAAAAGCTACTCCCTCTATCGTTTTGGACCCGCGGTGGTGCGAGGTCCAGCCGACTGTGATCTCCTCAAAGCGGCCTCCATACTAGTTAATCTAGAGGATTGCTCCTCTACCCTCTTCCTGAGCCGGACCTGCCCCTTGAAAATCTTCTTCATGCCCTTCCATATGATGGACATGAAGGCTCGTGAATCAGTGGGGGGTTCCTGCCTCCAAAATTGGGGCTCATCAATTTCTTCTAAACTTTCCTCCGAATCAACCTCCACAGGTTCATTTTCAGGCTGTGCAATAGGTGTCCACAGTGCCTGCAAACAACCATTATACGAGCTTGTGGGTCTTTCTATAGTAACAGGCACTCGGTCAAATGTATTAAAGACATCGTCTGATATAAAATGTTTACACAGACGTGTGATTAATATCGCATGGGAATGTTTTGCACCCCGAGTGCGGGAGGAATTGTCAATAATGGCACGGAAGATGGCCCTATTCAAACAGACCGTGTGGTTATGTGTCATTAAATCATGGATTACCTGTAACACGGGTCTGTTAAAGGACGATTGGTGTTCAAGCCCAAAAATATTGCGTTGGACCCAGCGTCCAATGCAATGAACATTTCAAAAAGTCATATTGGCTTTGAGCCCACGGTCCTGAATGGTACAACGGATCCCCATGATGGGCATATAATCTATCAATGTCAAGGGTTCAGTATGGTGGGGATGACTGGGGACATTAGTGGCTTCAGCAATAAGTGGGATGGTGACAAAGATGTCACCGAATGGCATGTGAGATACAAATTGATACGTGTCATGATTCACAGATGCATGATCAATTGAATTGTAAAAAGTTGTGACAAGATCAGGGCAATAATATGCATCAAGGTCATTGTGATCATAAACTAAAGAGTACCAACTCCATGTACGTATTCTATCCACAAAGATGTGCCCATATCCCCCAATATCATTCAAAAGTACTGAAAAATCCCTTTCTACAAACAAGTTCGGAGCCATGTATGATGATAGAACTTAAGCAATGGATTTGAGAGAGAAAAAATGCAAACCACCCCCGGAGATCGTGGGGGGGAAATCCAAAACAGTTGTGCAGAAGGCACCCGGGACAGATTCTGGAAGAGTTGCTCTGGATCTTCTACTAGCAGAGTAAATCAACCGAGCAGAATTTTCTGGGCACTAGAGATGGCCAGAGTGCGGCAAAGTTGCGGCCAGAAAAGGGTTTTTGCGGCAGATCTGAGGAATCTGGTGAAGGAAAAACTGGCAGAGGTTGGCTCTGGAAGGAGGGATCTGGATCTGAAGAGATGTCTGCGTTTGAGGGAGAAAAGTAAGTGAGGAGAGTATTTATAGGGGATAGGTAAAGGGACTTTTCCAATTTTATCCCTAGGTCAAAGTTCTATTTACAACCCTAGGTCAAAGGAATTTGAAAGTGAATGGAATCCTAGGGAAGAGAAAATCCTAGGAATGTGAAACTTTTATAAGCACAAAAATCCCTAATTTTATTTTTATTATTTATTTACAAAAAGTGGAAAAAAATTTTTTTACAAGTGTGGTCCCAAAAATGATATACAGGAAAATACTTGGGAAACTATACAGATGGAATTGTCACAAATAAACTGGGTCACAAAGACCTAGTTCATGAACTTCGTGTGACAAGGAATCAGTGGTAAAGAATGGCTTGAGACGTTGACCGTTCACAGTGAATTTGTTGCCATTATTTGGGTCAAGAATCTCGATTGCACCATGGGAGAAGACATTTTGAACAATAAATGGCCCTGACCACCTGGTTCTCAATTTACCAGGGAAAAGGTGGAGTCGTGAATTATATAACAAAACCTTTTATCCAGGGACAAAAATTTTCCTATGAATAGATCTATCGTGAAACAGCTTGGTTCTGTGTTTGGTGATCCGAGCATTATCATATACCTCGTTTCTCAGCTCTTCAAGCTCGGATATCTGCAACTTCCTTAAAGCACCGGCTTTATCCAAATCCAAGTTCAGCTGTTTTAAAGCCCACATAGCTCGGTGTTCTAATTCAACAGGCAAGTGACAAGGTTTCCCAAATACAACTCGATATGGAGACATACCGAGGACAGTCTTGTAAGCGGTCCTGTATGCCCATAAGGCATCAGTGAGTTTGATGGACCAATCCTTACGGTTCTGTTCTACGGTTTTCTCCAAAATGAGTTTTATCTGTCTATTCGTGACTTCAACTTGCCCATTGGTTTGAGGATGGTAAGCCGTGGATAATTTGTGAGTGATAGAATACTTGCGCATCAGGGCTTCAAAAGCCCTATTGGAAAAATGACTCCCATTATCACTTATTATCGCACGGGGGGCTCAAAAGCGAGAGATGATGTAGTCTCTTAAAAACTTGATGACAACATGGTTATCATTAGTACGTGTTGGAATCGCTTCAGCCCATTTGGAAACATAATCTACGGCTACCAAAATGTATTGGTTACCGTAAGACAGAGGAAAGGGTCCCATAAAATCGATGCCCCAGAGGTCGAAAATTTCAACTTTCAAGATGGGTGTGAGGGGCATCATGTCTCTTTGTGTGATACGACCCGTCATCTGACACTTATCACAAAGCTTGCAAAAATTGTATGCATCCTTAAAGAGAGTGGGCCAATAGAATCCACTCTGAAGCACTTTCTCAGCAGTTTTCCGTGGACCAAAATGTCCACCGCAAGCTAACTTGTGACAAAATGTCAAGACACTCTGATGTTCATCCTCAGGAAGGCATCTACGTATGATTTGGTCAGGACAGTACTTGAATAAATACGGTTCATCCCAAAAGAAGAACCGCATTTGACGCAGAAAACGATATTTTTCCTGACTTGACCAATGAGAAGGTATTTGCCTGGTAGCAAGGTAATTCACAATGTCAGCATACCAGGGCTCTCCACATATCCCAAAAATGTGTTCGTCAGGAAAATTGTCATTAATAGGTATACTCTCCTTAGGTGCATTTGGGATTCTCGACAAATGATCAGCTACCACGTTCTCAACGCCCTTTTTATCTTTAATCTCCAAATCAAACTCTTGCAAAAGAAGTATCCATCTAATCAGTCTTGCCTTAGCATCCTTCTTTTGCATCAAGTATTTTAGGGCGGAGTGATCAGTGAAAACTACCGTTCTGGACCCTAGCAGATATTGACGAAATTTCTCCAACGCAAAGACAACTGCTAAAAATTCCTTTTCAGTAGTTGTGTAATTGAGTTGCGCATCATTCAGTGTTCTGCTAGCATAATAGATCACATGTTGCCTATTATCAATACGCTGCCCTAAAACAGCACCTATAGCAAAGTCTGAGGCATCACACATAATCTCAAAAGGCTTGGTCCAATCTGGTGCAGAGATGATCGGTGCAGAGACAAGTCTACTTTTAAGCTCCTTCCATGATTTTTGACATTCCTTATCAAAGATGAAGGGTACATCCTTTCCTAAGAGATTTGTCAAGGGTCTTGCAATGTTGCTAAACCCTTGAATAAATCGCCTATAGAAACCGGCGTGCCCTAAAAATGATCTAATGTCCTTTAAGCACGTCGGTTCAGTGAGCTTCGTTATGACTTCCACTTTGGACTTGTCTACCTCGATTCCTATTCTTGATACCTTGTGCCCAAGCACGATTCCTTGCCTGACCATAAAATGACACTTTTCCGAGTTAAGTGTCAAATTCTTCTCCATACAGCGTTGTAACACTAACTTTAAATGGTACAAGCATTGCTCAAAGGAATCCCCATAGATCGAAAAATCATCCATAAAAATTTCCAAAAATTTCTCTACCATGTCCGAAAAGAGGCTCAACATGCAACGTTGAAAAGTTGCAGGAGCATTGCAAAGACCGAAGGGCATCCTTCGGTACGCAAATGTTCCAAAGGGACAGGTGAAGGTCGTTTTCTCTTGGTCCTCGGGAGCGATTGGGATTTGATTATATCCTGAATATCCATCCAGGAAACAATAGTACTCGTGTCCCGCCAATCTCTCCAGCATTTGATCAATAAATGGAAGTGAAAAGTGGTCTTTACGTGTAGCGGTATTCAACTTCCTGTAATCAATACAAACTCGAATCTTCGTTGGAAGACGTGTTTGTATTAATTCTTTATTCTCATTTTCCACCACCATAAATCCAGCTTTCTTAGGCACAGCATGAACTGGACTTGCCCATTGACTATCAGATATGGGATAGATAATCCTATTGTCTAATAGCTTCAAAATCTCAGATCTAACAGCTTCTTGCATAATGGGGTTAAGTCTACGCTGTGGGTCTCGTTTAGGCTTGGCATCTTCCGTCAAGTGAATTCTATGTTGGACAATGGAAGGACTAATCCCCTTGATATCAGCCATGGTCCAACCAATGGCCTCTCTATTTTCCCTTAACACAGTCAGAAGGTCCTCTTCTTGTTGTTCAGTAAGATTTGATGCAATGATTACCGGAAAGGATTCCTTCTCATCCAAGTACTTGTACTTGAGATGATTGGGAAGAGCTTTAAGCTCAGAAGAAGGGACAGGATCTATTACTGGTTGCTCATGGTGCAAGGGAAGAATAGGTGTGGGATTAGTGGTCCGTTCAACATTTGATCCAACAATTTGATCCAGGTTGAAGTCATCCGACTCCAACTCAAACTCCTCTTCAGACTCATACTCAATTTCTTCCACATGTTCACTGGTCAATCCCTCAATCAAGTTTACTTCAAAAGAATCATGATCCACATCCCTTGGCTGCTTCCCCAGATGGAAGACATTCACCTCTTTCGTCATATCTCCGAACGTTAACCGCATCGATCCATTTCGGCAATTGATTATTGCATTCGCGGTGGCTAAGAAAGGACGTCCGAGAATGACAGGTGTTTGCGCTCTGTGATTTTGTACGGGCTGTGTTTCAAGAACAACAAAGTCCATGGGGTAAATGAATTCCCCGACCCGTATCAAAACATCTGTAATTTCCCCCTTGGGAATCTTTACAGAGCGGTCAGCCAATTGAATTGTCATCTGGGTAGGACGAAGGTTGCCTAACCCTAACTGCTGATAGACGGAAAAGGGGAGAAGATTGATGCTCGCGCCCAAGTCTAGCAAAGCCCTATTTATGGTGGTCTGCCCTATGATACAAGAAATGGTAGGGCTCCCTGGATCTTTGTATTTCACCGGGATTGGACCATTGAGCAGTTCACTTATGTTGGAAGCTAGAAAGACTTTCTTAGGGACACTTGCTTTTCTCTTTTTTGTACACATTTCTTTCAAAAACTTGGCGTAGGATGGGACTTGTTGAATGGCATCTAAGAGAGGGACATTGATTTGTACTTGGTTGAATATCTCTCTTATCTTCTCCATGTGAGTATTCATCTTATGATTTGTGAGCCTATTTGGGAATGGGACAACAGGCTTATATGTTTGCTCATCAACTTTCTCTTTTCCTTTAGACTGGGAAGTGGATGGATGTGTGCTTGAAGAAGGAATGTCTTGCAAAGGCTGGATTGGAACAGAAGGTGGTGGCATTGGCACAGATTTGGGAGAATGATTTGAAACCTTATTATCTACATGTTTTCCAGACCTAAGGATTTGAATGGCTTGGCATTGGCTGGGTCCCAAGTCTTCAACTTCATGCAGAGGAAAATGGGCTTTGGGATTTGGCACAGGTTGGCTAGGTAGCATTCCTTTTTGTCTTTCAGTCAAAGAGTTAGCCAACTGCCCTATCTGGATTTGCAATTTGTTCATGTCCTGCTGCTGATTGTTCATCATAGAAGCTTAGTTCTTAGATAAGGTCTCTATCATTTTCTCCAAATCAGAAAGTCTTTTGTCTGAAGGATTGGGTGGTGGATGATGTTGATACTGGGGTTGAAAATTTGCTTGGTATGGCACAGGATTTTGATATGATTGGAATCTTGGTGGACTCTGGTATGAATGAACATTTGGTGGGTTCTGGTGGTAAGTCTGTGGATAAGACTGAGCAGGGTATTGTTGTGGAAATGGTTGTCTCGGCTGCTCAGGTCCAGACTGACTCCAAGAGAAGTTTGGATGGTTACGCCATCCAGGATTATAGGTTTTGGAGTAAGGATTGTAAGTGGGTCTGGTGTACGTGGCATTCGTACTCTCCTGAAACATTTGAGTTTGATAAACTGGACACTCCTCAAACAGATGATCCAGATCATGGCAGTAGGTACAACCCGGATTTACCACAGGTGATGGGTTGACCTGATTAATAGCAGAATTTTCCCTGGACTCTAGCAACTCAATCCTCTTCATCAACTGAGTTATCTTAGCTTCTGCAGCTATTGAGAATTCTATGGAATGTAAACCAGTTCTGGAAGTTGTGGGTGCAGGTTTCTCAGTACATGACTCCCACTGGACTGTCTTTTCAGCTAATGCCTCAAAAAGATCCCAACCCTGATCTTCATCCTTCTTTAAGAATTCTCCTTGACACATGGTTTCAAGGAGCGTCTTAGTCTGATAATCAAGCCCATCATAGATAATCTGGCACTGGCGCCATTTTTCTATACCGTGATGGGGACACAAGGCTACTAGGTCTTTGAAGCACTCAAAATACTTCCAAAACGGTTCATTGGCTTCTTGTTTGAATTGCATTATATTTTTCCTCATAAGGGCTGTCTTATGGATAGGATAAAACTTTTTAAGAAAGACCTTAACGAAGTCATCCCAAGAAGAAATTGAGCTAACTGGGAGATTATAAAGCCACTTCTTAGCAATATCCTTCAATGCGAAAGGTATAAACCTAAGTCTGACAGCATCCTCGGTTAACTGGGAAATTCTCATCATAAGGCATACTTCTTCAAACTCTCGGATGAAGAAGTACGCATCCTCAGATTCAAGGCCATGGAATCGTGGAAGAGTGTTTATGAACTGGGGCTTCAACTCAAAATTATTTCCATTTGTGTTTGGGAGGAGAATGCAAGATGGAAGTGATGTGCGGATAGGATAGAACTTGTCTTGCAACGACACGTTGGTGGTCATGATTGTGTCGAGTGGTGGTGTATGTGGCAGTGTAGAAACTCTCACAAGCCTCGCAGAATTCGGATCTCGATACCACTCTTGCATACAATTACACAATCAACGTGCACCGATCACACAGGCGAAAAATGAAAAATAACAACCAAGAAAAAAGAAAAAAATCAATCCAAGCTTTCTAGGTTTCCTGGACCTAGACGACTCCTAACGTTAGATCGTCTACAGGAGGTTTGGTGTGGACTTTGACTATAAGCAAATCAGCCAGGGAAGGGTAAGGTTGGTGGGAGGTTTTCTGTCAGAGACGTTCCTTAATTAAGTAACCAACAACCTTCGGGCTTTCGGCCCTCAACCCCTTTCCTAGACACCGATTTTACAAAAGTCACTTTCCAACACTTTTCCCCCTTAGGATAATCTCCTAAGTGAGTCCGGATGTCCCTAGGGCCAACGTCTAGCAATTTTTATTTAGAAGCTTAGGATTGTAAGTGCGTGGGGAAAATGGTTTGTGGCTAAGGAAGGGGTGATAAATCCCCACCTTATCTTTTTTATGGGATTTGCCCTTAGAATCAATTAGTGCAAGTGTACGATATCAACAAACAAGGTTCACTCAAAGCGTAATTAAATCAAACAATGAGTGAGTCCTAGTCTATATGCTATGCTTACGTACCTTGTCCCCCGCACTCTTCAACAGTAAAAGTAAAGAAATTGAAAGACACGTGCCTAGAGATGCAAATGTCTAAACAATTTTTAACTTTTGCAACAAATTTTTTACTGTTGATTAGCAGATATCAGGTGAAGCAAACAAAATTTAAAATATAACAGCAGCAGCTGTATTTTGCAGAGAAGCAAGTCCTGCAGAAAATGGTCAGTAGTGATCTCCTCTTTGCCGCAATTCTGCGGCAAAAGCCTAGAATTTGCGACAATTTGGAGGGATTCTGGTCTCTGCTTTCGAGAGCAGAGGCCCAGGTCCACTTATATGTTTCTGCTATGCAAATTTTGCTGTTTCTTCAACCTGTAACCTGCAACAGAGAAGAGACTTCGTTTAGTTCTTCACTTTTCAACCAAAAACCGTTGCTCTCCCCGACAACGGCGCCAAAAATTTGATTGGGAAAGAGATGTGTAGAGTTTTTGCACAAGTATTCAGTTAAGGAGGAAAGGTTTAGAATTAACCTTGGTGCTCGTTTACTCCTCAAATGTATTTAAAGATCAATATACCCTTTCCAATCTCCGTTATAGCAATGGCTATACCGGGTCGATCCTCCGGGAGAGCTAGCGATGAAAGCGTTACGGTTCGAAGTGAAGCAAGAAGACGAAGAATCTTCTATGTAATTACACAAGTGCAAGAAGAAAAGAAGTGGTGGATTTGTGCATTATGGAAAAAGAAATAAAAAAGAACTTGAGTGAAGTGTGTTGTAGAGAAAGAGAAACTAGTAAAGAAAGTGTTGGAAAACTTTAGATGATGAGGTACATGGCTAGCTAACTTTACCTCATTGCTAACTTGCTAAACTCAATGGTGATGCTTGATTGCCTCGTATTGACTCATTGGCAATTGATATAACTTGCTTGTTTGTTCAAGTACTATACCTTCTTGAAGATGAGTGTTCTCTTGTTCTAGCTTGAAGCCTCATAATGAGTCATTGGCTCTCTTAGATAGATGTTCAATGATGAAATCTAGAAGTGACACTCAAGGATGCTAAAAAGAAGATACAACGTTCATTCAAACATTCAAGACATAACAACAATTTAGCTTGAAGTAGAGAAGTTGTTCTTACAAGTAGCATATGTAGGTGAACCATCTTCATGTTCCATCAAAGGCTCTTGTTCTAGACAAGGCTCTAAATGAGGCACACATGAGTCATAGGGAGTATGAACAAGCAATTGCCAAGGGAAAGCAACTCTACTTCCTTGGTAAGTAATAGAGGTGATCACAATGCAAGTATAAAGATAAGCATCATCCAAGGAGATCGAAGTTAGCTAGGTAAGTTCTTAGCTAGCCATGCAATAAAGATTTAGCTAGCCATTACACTAGAAACAAAGCAACTATTCATGAAGTAAGCAACAAAACTCAAGCAATATAAATGAACTAGAATCAAAGCAAGAAATTAAAGTAAGGTAAAGTAAAACATACTAGAGTTTTGCAAAGAGAAGAATGGAGTCCTTTTGATTAATCCTTGGCTACAAGAATGTCACTTCCTTGATACAAGCTTTCAAACAGCACTCTCTCTCTCACTTTGTCAAAATCTCTAGGAGGAAGAAGATGAAGACTAAAAACCTAGGAAAAACAAAATGCAAGAGTTTCTCTATTTTCTTCTCTTCTCTCTCTCTCTCTGGCTCACGCACAGTCCTTGGTCCTCTATTTATAGCCATCCCTGAGAAAGATCTAGAGCCCTGGCCGTTGGCGCAAAATCCGGGATCTAACTAACTTCAAACTGCCGCAGATCCACAGAGAATCCTGGGTTTGGCGGCAGAATCTGGGTCGTTGAGCCCAGATTTTCTGTTGTGATCTGTTTGCTGGGTGGTTATCCAC
Source organism: Agave tequilana (assembly GCA_038442645.1). Taxonomy (NCBI): domain Eukaryota; kingdom Viridiplantae; phylum Streptophyta; class Magnoliopsida; order Asparagales; family Asparagaceae; genus Agave; species Agave tequilana. Next base: position 117,667 of record JAVJIF010005767.1, read on the forward strand.
GTGGCCTTCTGGAAGATCCAATGGGCGCGCGGATCTCAACTGAATCCAAATTCAAATCTTGGGCTCTTTTGGGATTATGGATTTAATCACTTTAATTATTGCTAATTAAAGTGATTAATTGGCTTTTTCTCTTTTAAGTTGTGGACCTATAAAAATAGAGAGAAAATGGGTAAGAAATCACATTTATTTACAAAATGCATAGTATGGAAGTGGTAAAATATGTAAATATATAGAACAATCATGTGACGAGTTGAAATTATTTTTGAAATTATAGTCATAAGATTGGGGGTATGGATTGTATTGATTCGAATAAGTCCAACTTGGTGTATTTCGTTGGTTCATGTTATTAAAAACCGGGCTGGAATTATCCGAAACAAATGGGGTCAGTGTGAAATATTGACTCATATTAGGATTAAAAGAATTGTTATTGTTGAATTCCATTTCACAAACAATCAAAAATAAAAAAGAAAAAGCAAACAACAAAAAAGAAAAGAAAAAAATCAAACCAAGCCTATACTAAGGTTAACTTAGACCTAGACGACTCCTAACTGGTTGATTACCCGGGGGAGGTTGTTGTATGAATCCAACTATAAGCTAATCGGCCAGGTAGGGGCAAAATACGGTGAGAGATATCCGTGCGTAAGCAATAGGCCTTAATTATGCCAAACCACGGTATCTTCGAGGTGTAACCTCTTAATCCCCAACCTTAGACACCGATTTCACAGGAGTAAGATTCAAAACAAGTTCCACCCTCGGTCAATCTCTTAATGAGTCCGGGATGTCCCTAGGGCCAACGTCTATCAGTTTATTAGGGCTTGGGTTGTGTGAGTGGGGAGATGATTTTTGGGTTAAGGAAGGGTGATGAAATCCCCACATTATCTTGTATGGGTTTTGCCCTTAAGTCCAATTCGTGCAAGTGTGCAATATAGACAAGAATATAACACAAAGCGAGTAAACCACCCACGTGTTTGTCCTATGCTATATGTAATGCCATATGTACACCTCAGTCCAAATCACAACAACAGAATAAAATACAGTATTTTTGAATTGAATTGACACGTGCCTAAATACAAATGTCTAACCATTTTAAAAGCGTCTAAATACCGTATTTTACTTCTTTAATTAATTGCAGTGTGTAAGCAATCAAAGCAAGAAAGTAATAGTAAAAATTAACTAGCTATTACAATGAACACATCTTAGCACAACAAGATACACAATTATCACAAAATAGCCACGTTTCCGCAGCAAAAGTCGTGTTTGCGGCTTTTCTTTAGAAAATGGGTCCCTGCTGTCAAGAGCAGAGAGTTATAATGCTAATGGGTATTCTGCAATATTACGTTACTGTAAACATTGACCTGCACACAGAGAAGAAAATGTTAACAAAAACGTGAGATCAATATTGATTGCTAAAATAAAGAAACAATCAATGAGTTAAGAATATACCGTCTAGCTTGTGGCTAACGGGTCTTGTCCACAAGGAGGGATGCGATGGAAGCTTTTCGGTGAATCATTTAGAAACAAGGAGTTGTGTTCATTTTCTATGAAAAAGAGAACGGAAAGAAAGAGATGAATGAAAGAAAAATTGTAACTTTTAGAAAAGGTTTTGGAGAAGGTGATTTAGAAAGCTTAGAAATTGTTTTGTTGTTTGTAATAATAAAGAAAGTCTGGGCTCACTATCTAACTACTCAATTGTTCATTCTTCTCTTAAAATGTTAAGTTCCTCCAGTGATCATTTGCAAAACTTAAAGTTGATTTTTAGAAAGCTTTAAGTAAAGCACATAAGACAGTTAGAAGAGTTGAGTCTTTTTCTTCAAGAAATCGTTAGAATCGAATATTAAAACATCAAGCGTGAAGAAGCAAGAATGAATTAAAAACGATTCAAGACATGTTCATGAAAGAGTTGTGAATTCAACCATCCATACCCATCCTCATGTGCCTTCAAGAACACTTTCAAAAAGAAAGGCTTTTAAGTGAGGCATGCATATGAGTCATCGGGTCTTTTTCTTTTAAAAATAGAAGAGAAGAAGAACAAGAGAGAGTTATGATAGCTAGCCCAGAAAATGTTTAGTGATCCATAGAAAATAATGAAAACAACATAAATATTATGCAAACAATACCGTACTGCAAGTGGAAGAAAACTTGGCCCGACTTTTGTATTGCTGTCACTTCAATCTTCAAGTACAAGCTCTCAGTCCTCTCTCTCACAAATTTTGATACTGGACTACAAATTAAAAAGCAAGATTACAACTTTCGTTCTCTAACAAAGAGCCTAAATCCTAAGAAAATGAATACAAAACTTAATCCTAGTCTTCGCTGCATTTTTCCCTGCTGAAACCAGTTTTTATAAGCAAAAACCTAAAGGATAGGATCCCCGGAAGATTGGGGGGGAAAACGCTCCCCCAACTGAATAGGTAGGCCGCGGAAATGCGGCTTGGGCCGCGTTTCCGCGGCCCTGGTGTGGCCAAGTGGCTACACCAAAAGGGGGGACTTCCTGGTTTTCTGTTTATCTCGTATCTGCTGCTGGTTTTCTAGTTTCTGCTCCAAACTGTTGACGAAACAGCCTTGATTTTGTGGTTTCAACCGCTCGATTCAGGGAGGATTTTTCTCAACCTCTTGATATGCCTAGATTTAGCCCTGATTTCTTCATTTCGAATTTATTCTGAATTAATTCAGAATTTGGTGGGCTTTTGGGCTTGTTTCTCTTTTCTTTCTTTGAGCACTTGGGCCTACATTTAGCAAAGAAAAAGACAACTTATTAATATAATTTATTAGCTAACAAGTGTAGTAAAGTGACAATATAAATGCAATGTATGTGACAAATCACACCCCCACACTTATTTTTTGCTCGCCCTCGAGCCAAATATCAGATTAACTCGAATCAATAATTAGACCACTTTCACAGGTCACTCGATTGCACTGAGCATGTGCAACAAGCCGTTAAACCTCTAGGTTACCCTAGAGGATGAGTTTTGTCTCGTGAGGGTTTTCAGCGGATTATACCCACAAAATCCAGAAAGAGAAAAAAGTTAGTATTTTCGAAAAGCTTTTTTTTCTTTTTTTTTTTTGAAGGAGAAAATATTTGAAGTATATTTGTGAGAGCTTAAGTAATTTATAAGTTATAGGAATATCAAATCTTTCATTCCTAAACTTAGTCTCTATTCAAAAACATGTCATCAATTAAAGTAAAGAGTCAAATTGTACTTCTCATCTAGTCTATTAATTTACCCTGAGTCGTATGCACCATCGTGACTGTGAAGTTTATTAAAGGTTCTTCAACATTAACTCCTATGCCTTATATTTATTTATTTTTGGTGAAATTTATTCCTCAATTTTATTAGGCTTTCTAATCTGCCCATGTAACGAGCATTCAGTCGGTGACACCCAAACCGGACAGTTTTAGGGCACCAGGTGAGAAAACACCCCTAAGGACTTAAACACTCGAGCAGATAAGGCCACGAAACTAAGGTTTTTATTTATACGATGAACCCCTTTTAGGTGTGAATACCTATGCTTCATGAGGCATAAATACCCAGCTTAATCAGAAGATACACATTTTTTTTTCAAACTTATATAATTATCTTTTGTATAAATACTAAGGCTTGCTTAGGCCAAAGCACCTAACTAATCAATAATTAGACTTGTTGTTTTTTTTATATTTTTTATAAGGCATAAGAATCTCTGTTTTTAAACCCTAAGTGTGTAAGTGTATTTTGTGTGTGTATGTCATCAAGGTAAATATCAAGACTAAATTACTTTTACAAATTTTCTTCCTGACCCAAAAAATCAAACAAGTTATCTTATTTTGACCAAGTGTAAGAAATCCTAATTATGATTCTCTTATTCCTTAAAATTGACTTAAATTCTTACAAAAAATATATCAAAATATTGTCTACCCTTTTCAAAAAAGTTTTTTTTTAATATATCCATTTTTTTATATCAGTCATGTTAGAACCCTCCCCCACACTTATCTCACGCATTGTCCCCAATGTATGAAAGAAATGTATAAGTGCATGAAATAAAATGAAAAGTAGGAAAGTTAACGATACACTGAGTCAAAAAGACCCATTACCGTTTCATCTACCGACACCGATTCCAAGAAAGGTTTAAGGCGTTGACCATTTACCTTAAAGTCATTTTCATTATTGGGGTCACTGATCTCAACTATACCGTGTGGAAACACGGTTTTTACAACGAATGGCCCAGTCCATCTCGATTTCAATTTTCCTGAAAAAAGATGAAGCCTAGAATTATAGAGTAAAACTTTTTGTCCGGGGACAAAGGTTTTTCTTACGATGTTCTTGTCATGGAAAATCTTGACTCTCTCTTTAGTGATCCTAGCATTTTCATAGGCTTCATTTCTCAACTCCTCCAATTCGGAAATTTGTAATTTCCGAAGGTCACCGGCCTTAGTCAAGTCGAAATTCAATTGCTTGATTGCCCATAAGGCTCGGTGCTCTAACTCAACGGGCAAGTGACAAGGTTTGCCATAGACTAACCTATAGGGAGACATTCCTAGAATCGTCTTGAAGGCGGTCCTATAGGCCCATTAATGAAGATAAAACGAAGATTCTTCTTTGTTTAAAGAAATGAAAATGAAAAAGAAAGTTATGTTAAAGTTAGAAAGAAAGCGAAAGATGGAGAAGGTGGAGAAAATCAGAAAATGACTATGTACAAATAAATTGGAAAAGAAAGATTTGGAAGATGTGGTGTTGGTGATTTAATCTACAGAAATAAAAGAAAAGAAAGAAAAATAATTACTTACCTTCTTTTTACCAAAGCTTACCTTGAATCTTTGGCGATGATGTTACCTTGAGGTGGAGGCAATCAACGCATAGCCCATAAGAGTTGAGTATTGTCTCTTCCACATTACATCATTAAGACAACTTCAAGCATGAAATGATACAGAGAGACTCACATCCATCGTCATGAGCTATCGGTGGCACTCGCAAAGGCAAGGCTCTTTCGATACTTTTAGACTCACTTGGAAGACAATTGTACTAAAAGAAGAGTGAAGTAGAAAAGAAGAAGAAGAAAACTAAAACGAAGTACATACAAAGAGAGAATACAGATTTGATTTCATAAAGATAAAGAAAAGAAAGAAACCTTACACTGGTGTCACTCTCAGCTCAAGCTTCATTCTTGTTCTTCTATGAAAGTCTGATCTCTTCTGAATTACATAAATGAAAGCTAAAAATTACATGAAAAGAAAAACAAAAACCTACACTAAAAAATGGAAAACTAGACTAAATCCTATCTCTGCATGGCCCTCTTCTTGCTCAGCTAAAACCAGTATTTATAGGCTAAAAACCTAAAGGAGAAGATCCCAGGAAGATTGGGGGAATCTCCTGGTCTGATGTATTTCCCGTATCTTCTTCTGATTTTCTTGTTTTTGCTTCAAAAGTTGACAAAACAGCCTTTGATTGTGCTTGATTAAGGGAGGATTCTTCTCAACCTTCCTTATATGTCAAGATTTTGCCCTGATTTCTTCATCTTGATTCAGGGAGGATTCTTCTCAACCTTCCTTATATGTCAAGATTTTGCCCTGATTTCTTCATTTCAAATTTATTCTAAATTAATCAGAATTTGGTAGGCTTTTGGGCTTGTTTCTCTTCATCTCCTTAAGGAATAGGCCTGCAAATAAATTAAACATTTAATTAGGACAATGCAAATTTTATTCTATAATAAGTATGAAATATGATAATAAATGTGCAACATTAGTGACCAATCACCCATAGAGCATCTACAAGTTTGATGGACCAATCCTTCCGGTTTTGGTTCACAGTTTTCTCCAATATAAGCTTGACTTGTCTATTTGAAATCTCAACTTGCCCACTGGTTTGAGGATGATAAGGTGTGGACAACTTGTAAATTATGGCATACTTTCGCATAAGGGCTTCAAAAGATCTATTGCAAAAGTGAGTGCCATTATCACTGATCATAGCACGAGGGGTTCCGAAGCGGGAAAAAATGTTCTCTTTCAAAAACTTTATGACAACTTTGTTATCATTAGTTTTACAAGGAATGGCTTCTACCCACTTGGACACGTAATCCACAACAACCAATATGTATTGGTTCCCAAATGAATTAGAAAAAGGACCCATAAAGTCGATGCCCCAAACGTCAAAGAGTTCTATTTCTAGAATTGGGTTGAGGGGCATCATATTTCGGTGTGAGATCCTTCCTACCATTTGGCATCTAGGGCACGTCTTGCAATATTCATAAGCATCCTTGAACAGAGTGGGCCAATAAAACCCACTTTGTAGTACCTTTTCAGCAGTTTTGCGGGGACCAAAGTGTCCACCGCTTGCAAGTTCGTGACAGAAGGATAGAATACTCTTAACCTCCTCATCGGGAATGCATCTCCTAATAATTTTGTCGGAACAGTACTTGAAAAGATACGGTTCCTCCCAAAAGAAATACCGGACTTGGGATAAGAACCGGTAAACATCATTTTTGGACCAATGAGACGGAGTTTGGTTTGTGACTAAGTAATTCACTATATCAGCAAACCAAAGTTCCCTAGAGATAGCTAAGAGATGTTCATCAGGAAAATCCTCATTTATGGGTAATTCGTTGCATGGAGAATTAGGGATCCATGAGAGGTGGTCAGCAACGACATTTTCTACGCCTTTCTTATCTCGAATCTCAAGATCGAATTCTTGAAGAAGGAGGATCCAACGAATGAGTCGGGCCTTGGCATCTTTCTTCATCATGAGGTACCTAAGCGCAGAATGATCGGTGAAAACGGTGGTTTCGGACCCTAGTAGGTAGGGACGAAACTTCTCTAAGGCAAACACTACTGCCAAGAATTCCTTCTCGGTCATAGTGTAGTTCATTTGAGCATCGTTTAGAGTCCTACTAGAGTAGTAGATCACATGCTGCTTGTTATCAATGCGTTGTCCTAGGACAGCGCCTATGGCAAAATCAGAAGCATCGCACATGATCTCAAACGGCTTAGACCAATCCGGTGCAGATATGATTGGTGCAGAAATAAGCTCTCTCTTAAGCTTCTCCCAAGAATTTATGCATTCAGTATCGAAAGTGAATGAACATCCTTAGCTAACAGATTAGTCAAGGGCCTAGCAATTTTGCTAAAATCCTTGATAAATTGTCGGTAAAAACTGTTGGTCCCGAGATGATGTCAAATGCGAAAATTTCTCTGTTGGCACTTATGGGTCTAAACTACAAAGTCAACACAAATACTAAACAAAGAAGAATTAAGTTAAACAAATAAATAAACTTGCAGTAAAGAAAATCAAATCTCAGAAAAGTTTCGACAAACGCAAACACGAGAGATTTATCCTGGTTCGGTCCTCGTGACCTACATCCAGTCCCCAAGCCACCCGCTTGAGATTTTCCTTTATCCTTTATTTTGTACACCCAAAATCACAACCATGCACACCACTTGACAAATCCCCTTTGCCAAATGTGTACACCTTCTCTTCCACCAAGAGAACAAACTCCACCGTGTACAACTGCTTCTACACCAAGAAGACACCCGTGTACAATGATTGCTTTGAGTATTACAATACTTCCTATAAGCCTTGGTACAATATGTGAACGTGGACAAGGTCTAGTATAGGAGAAACTTCAGAGAACTTCACTAGAGAATCAGAATTTGGTGAAGAACTGAAGTGGGAACAGTTTTCAGGATTGGCAAAATTTTTTATTTAGAAAACTGAAGATTAGGATTGGTATTTGGCCTTAGGATTAACCACCCTATTTATAGCTGCACTCTAGGGTAAGTTAGGGTAGTTACAGGTGCAATTCAAATGATTGAAATGTTGGAAAATGTTGCACAAAAGACCAGATAACAGAAACTGTCCAACAGTCAGAAACTACCTATAGTCGACTTGCCTTTTGAGTTAGTCGACTATACTAGGCAATTTTCCAAAGGTTAGTCGACTAGGTTTGACTATAAGTCGACTAGGTCAAGATAAGTTCGAGTGACAGGTTTCTGGATAACTGAATCAAGTCGACTGTAACTTCCTTTAAGTCGACTGGACCAGTGATTAGTCGACTATGGGCATAGGATTAGTCGACTACAAGGTCTATTAGTCGACTAGGTTTGTCTGTCAAGTCGACTAATGGACAAACAGAGAGTTGGGTTTCTTTTGGACACATGACTAGTCGACTAGGAGGTTTGGGTTAGTCAACTACCAAATGGATTAGTCGACTATAAGAAGTTATAAGTCGACTATATAGACATGATATGTGTGTGTGCATCAAGGCTTTTGACATGCTATTTTACAATTACAAAACACATCATATCAACTCTCCTTGGGAAGTCTTGATCATGAAGAACTCTTGATTCGTCGTGTGTTAGAGCTGCAAATGAAATGCTTCACAAAAAGTCTTCATCAAAACAAGTTCCAACATTCTCCCCCTTTTTGATGATGATACGTTGTGTGCACATATGCTCCCCCTGTAGAAAATAGGTTATATTTTCCTCCCCCTGCAGAAATTGGGTTATAACAAATATAGAAATACTTTGTTCTACCCCTGCAACAAATATATCATTAAATATATATATATATATATATATATATATATATATATATATATAAGTTCTTATCAACTTTTATATGGTACCTACAAGATAAACGTTAGATGGTACCAAACATAAAAGAACATATTAACCTTTAGGAGTCCAAATCCATTTAGAATTTGGTTTCCACCTGTTAGTATACACATAATTGCATGAATCACATATATCATGAATGTATGATGCAATATAGGTATTTTTATCATGAATACTTAAATTCTTAGGAATCCATATAAACTTTGTCTTAATTCTTTTTGAAACATGATTAGACTTTCTTTTACAAAAGAACTATATGGATTACTATAATATGAAGAATTTTCAATATATCCAATACCATAATTATTATGTGACAACTTTCGAAAAGATAATAAATCATTCAACTTTTCTTTTCCTTGATTGAACTTAGTCACATTTTGCAAAATATCTTCATATTTCTTTTTGAAAGCTAAAATATCTTTATCTAAAATAGAAATCCTTTTATTCAAAGACTCAGTTTCCTTTTTAAGAAAAATGTTCTCTTTTATAAACTTCTCATTATCATTTTTCAAAGATGATATGACTTTTTCAAACTCATCTTATTGAGAATTTATAGAAGATACATGTAAAGCATAACATGAATTTTCATTTAAAAGTTTTTCATTTTCTTTTGATAAAACTTTATTTTTCAGTTTTTCATTTTTCAGATCATTAAATAATTCATGAAATGCATCAGAAAGTTCAGTAAACGATACCTCATCATCTTCTATGGCCATGTAACATAGGTTGACATGTTCAGTGGATTCTTCTTCGTCAGAAGATGAGGAATCACTGTTCTCCCATGAAGCTTCATAGTTTTTCTTCTTTCTGAACTTTTTGCTCTTGATTTTACCTTTATTTTTGAGCAACGGGCAATCCATCTTCATATGACCTGTTTTGTTACAATTAAAGCATTTAAATTTACCTTGCTTAAGAAATCTCCTGAATTTCTTTGAAAGCATTGCCATCTCCTCTTCATTGTCATCGGAATCGTCCGTGTCGGATGATGCATGGAAGGCAATTTCTTTCTTCTTTGACTGGTGTTGTCGTTCCTCCTTCTTTCTTTCTTCCAATTGCACTTCATATGCCATTAGATTACCAATTAGGTTTTCTAACGACAAAGTTGAGAGATCATTCACTTCTTCATTAGCAGTTGTCTTCTTCTCCCATTCTGGTGTGAGTGCACGAAGGATCTTGCGAACTTTTTCGACTTGGGTGTAGTCCTTTCCAAGGGATGCTAAGGAATTGGTAATGTCGGTGAATCTTATAACCATTTCTGATATGGTTTCATTCTCCTCCATTTTGAATAATTCAAATCTGTGGACAAGAACAGATATTTTAGACTCTTTAACTTTACTTGTGCCTTCATGTGTTACCTGAAGAGTATGCCATATTTGATGTGCAGAAGTGGCTGTTGATACTCTGTTGAACTCTTCTTTGGTTAATGTACAGAACAAGGCATTCATCGCTTTGGCGTCAAGGTTCGCATTCTTCTTTTGATCATCACTCCAAGCGTTGTAGTTAGTTTTTGGCTTGGTGTACGATGCTTCTACGATGTTCCAAAGTTCGTAATTGAGCGATTGCAAGTAGATCTTCATTCTACACTTCCAGTAGTTGTAGTTGGATCCGTCAAATAGCGGTGGACATTGTGTAGAATCTCCTTCTTTGAATTGGGATGATGAAAACTCCGTTGCCATCCTTGTTGTTGACTAGGTATGCGGGCTTGTATGCCGGTTCAGGGTTCAGGCTCTGATACTAAATGTTGGTCCCGAGATGATGCCAAATGCGAAACTTTCTCTGTTGGCACTTATGGATCTAAACTACAAAGTCAACACAAATACTAAACAAAGAAGAATTAAGTTAAACAAATAAATAAACTTGCAGTAAAGGAAATCAAATCTCAGAAAAGTTTAGACAAACGCAAACACGAGAGATTTATCCTGGTTCGGTCCTCGTGACCTACATCCAGTCCCAAGCCACCCGCTTGAGATTTTCCTTTATCCTTGATTTTGTACACCCAAAATCACAACCATGCACACCACTTAACAAATCCCTTTTGCCAAATGTATACACCTTCTCTTCCACAAAGAGAACAAACTCCACCTTGTACAACTGCTTCTACACCAAGAAGACACCCGTGTACAATGATTTCTTTAAGTATTACAACACTTCCTATAAGCCTTGGTACAATATGTGAACATGGACAAGGTCTAGTATAGGAGAAACTTCAGAGAACTTCACTAGAGAATCAGAATTTGGTGAAGAACTGAAGTGGGAACAGTTTTTAGGATTGGCAGAATTTTTGATTTAGAAAACTGAAGATTAGGATTGGTATTTGGCCTTAGGATTAACCACCCTATTTATAGCTGCACTCTAGGGTAAGTTAGGGTAGTTACAGGTGCAATTCAAATGATTGAAATGTTGGTAAACGTTGCACAAAAGACCAGATAACAGAAATTGTCCAACAGTCAGAAACTACCTATAGTCGACTTGCCTTCTGAGTTAGTCGACTATACTAGGCAATTTTCCAAAGGTTAGTCGACTAGGTTTGACTATAAGTCGACTAGGTCAAGATAAGTTCGAGTGACAGGTTTCTGGATAACTGAATCAAGTCGACTGCAACTTCCTTTAAGTCGACTGGACCAGTGATTAGTCGACTATGGGCATAGGATTAGTCGACTACAAGGTCTATTAGTCGACTAGGTTTATCTGTCAAGTCGACTAATGGATAAACAGAGAGTTGGGTTTCTTTTGGACACATGACTAGTCGACTAGGAGGTTTGGGTTAGTCGACTACCAAATGGATTAGTCGACTATAAGGAGTTATAAGTCGACTATATAGACATGATATGTGTGTGTGCATCAAGGCTTTTGACATGCTATTTTACAATTACAAAACACATCATATCAACTCTCCTTGGGAAGTCTTAATCATGAATAACTCTTGATTCGTTGTGTGTTAGAGCTCCAAATGAAATGCTTCACAAAAAGTCTTCATCAAAACAAGTTCCAACAAAAACCAGCGTGTCCTAAAAAGGATCTAATGTCCATAACGCATTTAGGCATGGGAAGCTTAGCAATAACCTCGATTTTGGCTCTATCCACTTCAATTTCTTTCTTGGAGATTTCATGACCCAAGACAATTCCATGTTTTACCATGAAGTGGCATTTCTCCTAGTTCAGTGTCAGATTCTTCTCAGCACAACGTTGGAGGACGAGTTCAAGATGGTGGAGACATTGAGTGAATGAATCTCTGTAGATGGAGAAATCATCCATGAAGATTTCTAAGAAGCGTTCTACCATATCTGAGAAAAGACTCAACATGCAACGTTAAAATGTTGCTGCGGCATTGCATAAGCCGAAGGGCATTCGACGATAAGCAAATGTCCCAAATGGACATGTGAACGTAGTCTTTTCTTGGTCCTCAGGAGCGATTGGGATCTGGTTATAGCCCGAGTAACCGTCCAAGAAACAGTAATACTCATGACCCGCCAAACGTTCAAGCATTTGATCAATGAAGGGAAGTCGAAAATGGTCCTTACGAGTTGCAGCATTCAGTTTCCTATAGTCGATACAAACTCGGATCTTCATGAGAAGTCGAGTTTGAACCAACTCTTTGTTCTCGTTTTCCACTACGGTGAAACCGGATTTCTTCAGAACCGCGTGGACAGGACTGACCCATTGGCTATCAGAAATGGGATAAATTATCACATTGTCTAAGAATTTTATGATTTCAGCATGAACAGCCTCTTGCATTATAGGGTTTAACCTACGCTGCGGGTCTCTCTTGGGTGTGGCGTCTTCATTGAGATGGATGCGGTGTTGAACGATGATTGGACTTGATCCCTTGATATCAGTCATAGTCCACCTGATGGCTTCCTTATGTTTTCTTAGAATAGCTTTCAAATCTTTTTCTTCCTTGTCATTTAGGTGGGAGGCAATGATGACAGGAAAGGTCTCTTGTTCGCCTAGATAGGCGTACTTGAGATGCGCAGGTAGGGCTTTCAATTCTAAGGAAGAGCAAGGCTCACTAGAAGGACTAGTCAAATCTGTTGGCTCCATTGTTGGTGAAATGGGATTTGAGGCCCAGTTCACAGTAGAATCTACAACCTGATCAAGATTAAAGTAATCAGACTCTAACCCGAAGTCAATCTCCATTTCTGATTCCAATTCTTCCCTGTGTTCACTCGTCAAGTTCTCAATTAGGTTGACTTCAAATGTTTGGTCCTCGATATCGCGGGGTTGTTTTCCTAGATTGAAGACATTGACTTCTCTAGTCATATCCCCAAAGGTTAACCTCATAGACCCATTCCTACAATTAATGATGGCATTAGCAGTATCAAGGAATGGTCGCCCTAGGATAATAGGAGTTTGAGCCCTATGATTAGAGTTGGACATAGGTTGTGTCTCCAGCACTATGAAATCGACAGGGTAAATGAACTCTCTTACCCGGATCAGGACATCATTAATCTCCCCTTTTGGAACTTTAACAAAACGGTCAGCCAGTTGGATGGTAACTCGAGTTGGACTAAGGTCACCCAACCCGAGTTGTTGATAAACAGAGAATGGTAGCAAGTTGATACTTGCCCCAAAGTCAAGAAGTGCATGACTAATCTCGGCTTGTCCTATTGTGCAGGCAATGGTGGGACTACCTGGATCTTTGTACTTGACAGGGATAGGACCCGATAATAGCTCACTAATATTAGTAGTTAAGAAGACCTTCTTAGGAACATTAGTCTTTCTCTTCTTGGTGCACAGGTCCTTAAGAAACTTAGCATAGGAAGGAACTTGTTGGATGGCATCAAGAAGTGGCACATTTATCTTCACTTGGTTAAACATCTTGATTATCTTGTCCATGTGCAGATTTTACTTGTTGTTTTTCAACCTATTAGGAAATGGTACTATAGGCTGGTGCACCTGGCTGGCTGACTTGTCTTTTTCAGACTCATCAGAATTGGAAGAAATTGGATTAGATGAGGTGGAGACTTGATTGTGGTTGTGCTGAATGGGATTGGGTGGTGTTGACACTTGGTTATCAACTCTCTTTCCTGACCTCAATGTATGGATAGCATGACATTGATTGAATGAAGGATCCTCTGCCAATGAGCTTGTTGGGAATTCCTCGGATTGGTGACTGGCTGACTAGGCAGGGTACCCTTTTGTCTCTCATTCTGTGGGTTGGCTAGTTGACTCATTTGAACCTCTAACCTCTGAATGGTCTGCATGAGAGAGTCTTAGTTTTTCATATATCTCTCCATGTTTCTTTCAAAGTCAGTCATTCTCCTTTCTAATTGAGGATTCTGGAAGGATGATTGTTGAGCTTGGTTCGGAAAGTTTTGTTGATAATTCGGAAAGTTGGGTGGATGATTGGGAGAATTATTATGGAAATTGGAGAAGTTGGATTGATGATTGGAAGAATTATTACCATGATGGAAGTGGCTAGCATGATTGGATCGTGAATGGTCATTGTTGTTTTTACTCCATGAGAAATTAGGGTGATTTCTCCAGCCGGGATTGTACGTTGATGCGTAAGGATTGTTGTTTGGCCTTGAAAAGGCCGCATTCATCGGTCATGGTAGGATTGCTGAGCCTGAAACACTAGGCACTCCTCGAACACATGATTCATGGCTTGACAGTAAGTGCAGCCCGGGGGTGAAAATTGGTTCGGGCTGACTTGATTGACTGGACTTGGTTCTTTCGTTTCTAGAGCTTCCAGTCTTCTAGCCAAATTAGTTAACTTAGCCTCATTAGCGATAGACAATTCGATGGAATGGAGACCTCCTTTTGAAGAGATTGAGTTAGGATTCCTAGAGGTCTCACTAGCAGATTCCCATTGGATGGTCTTCTCAGCCAAATTTTCATACAAATCCCATCCTTCATCTTCATCTTTCTATAAGAAACCCCCTTGGCACATACTTTCTAAGAGGGTTTTGGTGGAATAGTCTAAACCGTCATAGAGAATTTGGCATTGTCGCCATTTCTCTATTCCATGGTGTGGACATTGGACAAGGAGGTCCTTATTGTGTTCAAAGTACCTCCAGAACGGTTCACTAGGTTCTTGCTTGAATTGCATGATCGTCTTCCTAATGAGAGTGGTTTTATGGATAGGATAGAATTTCTTCAAGAAAACCTTGATGAAACCATCCCAAGACGTGATGGAACCGGCTGCTAAGCTGTAGAGCCACTTCTTTGCTAGGTCCTTAAGTGCGAATGGGATAAATCTCAACCTAATAGCGTCGTCTACAAGGTGTGGGATTTTCATCATTAGACATACTTCCTCAAATTCTCTTATGAAGAAGTAGGCATCTTCAGACTCTAGACCATGAAACTTGGGGAGTGTGTTGATGAATTGAGGCTTGAGCTCGAAATTGTATTCACCAACCGATGGGAGTGAAATGCAAGATGGAAGTGAGGTCCTAATCGGGTAGAACCTATCCTGCAGTGATATTGATTGAGCCATTACCGGATCTGGTCTTGGTTCAAACTTGGGTGGTGATGTGTTTCTAGTCAACCTAGATGAATTAGGGTCTCTTGACCACACTTGCATACACAATCACAAACACAAACAAGTTCAACCAACAGTCAACAATAGAAATCAACCAAGCCTAGTCTAAGGTAACCTTAACCTAGACAACTCCTAACTGGTTGATTGTCCACAAGAGGTAGAATGTAGACTTTGACCACAAGTTAATCAGCCAGGTCAGGGCAAGATTGGTGGGAGGTTTCCGTCAAAGACGTTCCTTAATTAAATAACCACCAATCTTCGGGCTTTCGGCCCTCAATCCCCTTCCTAGACACTGATTTGGTAGGAGTCAATTTCCAACACCTTCTCTCTTTAGGATAATCTCCTAGTGAGTTCGAGATGTCCCTAAGGCCAACGTCTATCAAATTTTACTTAGGCTTAGGTTGTGCGTGCTTGGAGATGGTTTGTGGGCTAAGGAAGGGTAATGACTTCCCCACCTTATCTTGACTTGGATTTCTGCCCTTAGAATTGATTCGTGCCAAGTGTGCAAGATATAGAAAAGTAGCATTCAAAAGCAAAATCACCCAAGAATGTTTCCTAAACTATATGCTAAGCATACATACCTTGTCTCCAGCTCTCTTCAAAAGTAATTGTAAAGTAAACGTAATTAGACAAATACCTAGAATGCAAGTCTAAACGTTTTTTAAGCAATTCACAATCACTCAAATTACTGTTGAATTAAAACAGGGATGATGATAGCAAAACTAGCACAAATATGACATATAAAAACTGAAATTTTTGCGAGCAATATGTCCTGCAAAACAAAGTTTTTAGTAGTCCAATGAATTTTTTCAGATTTTGCAAAGCAATTTCTTGAAATTCTGTTTCCTACTTTCGAGAGTAGGGGCAAAGAATTTTCAAGTCTTCTCTTGCAAAGCTTGAATGCTAGATCTTGATCTTCAAGTCACTGAAACAACACACCAAACTTGTTAAAACAACTACATCGTTCCCTCCCCGGCAACGGCGCCAAAAATTGATTGCTAAAATAAAGAAACAATCAATGAGTTAAGAATATACCGTGTAGCTTGTGGCTAACGGGTCGTGTCCACAAGGAGGGGTGCGATGGAAGCTTTTTGGTGAAACGTTTAGAAACAAGGAGTTGTGTTCATTTTTTATGAAAAAGAGAATGGAAAGAAAGAGATGAATGAAAGAAAAATTGCAACTTTTAGAAAAGATTTTGGAGAAGGTGATTTAGAAAGCTTAGAAATTGTTTTGTTGTTTGTAATAATAAAGAAAGTCTGGGCTCACTATCTAACTACTCAATTGTTCATTCTTCTCTTAAAATGTTAAGTTCCTCAAGTGATCATTTGCAAAACTTAAAGTTGCTTTTTAGAAAGCTTTAAATAAAGCACATAAGACAGTTAGAAGAGTTGAGTCTTTTTCTTCAAGAAATCGTTAGAATCGAATATTAAAACATCAAGCACGAAGAAGCAAGAATGAATTAAAAACGATTCAAGACATGTTCGTGAAAGAGTTGTGAATTCAACCATCCATACCCACCCTCATGTGCCTTCAAGAACACTTTCAAAAAGAAAGGCTTTTAAGTGAGGCATGCATATGAGTCATCGGGTCTTTTTCTTTTAAAAACAGAAGAGAAGAAGAACAAGAGAGAGTTATGATAGCTAGCCCATAAAACGTTTAGTGATCCATGAAAAACAATGAAGACAACATAAACATTATGCAAACCATACCGTACTGCAAGTGGAAGAAAACTTGGCCCGACTTTTGTACTGCTGTCACTTCAATCCTCATGTACAAGCTCTCAGTCCTCTCTCTCACAAATTTTGATACTGGACTACAAATTAAAAAACAAGATTACAACTTTCGTTCTAGCTAACAAAGAGCCTAAATCCTAAGAAAATAAATACAAAACTTAATTCTAGTCTTCGCTGCATTTTTCCCTGCTGAAACCAGTTTTTATAGGCAAAAACCTAAAGGATAGGATCC
The DNA here is from genome assembly GCA_038442645.1 of Agave tequilana. NCBI lineage: Eukaryota > Viridiplantae > Streptophyta > Magnoliopsida > Asparagales > Asparagaceae > Agave > Agave tequilana. Next base: position 134,697 of record JAVJIF010005767.1, read on the forward strand.
CCGGAAGATTGGGGGAGCAAACGCTCCCCCAACTGAATCAGGTAGGCCGCGGAAATGCGGCTTGGGCCGCTTTTCCGCGGCCCTGGTGTGGCCAGGTGGCCACACCAAAAGGGGGGACTTCCTGGTTTTCTGTTTATCTCGTATCTGCTGCTGGTTTTCTGGTTTCTGCTCCAAACTGTTGACGAAACAGCCTTCATTCTGTGGCTTCAACCGCTCGATTCAGGGAGGATTTTTCTCAACCTCTTGATATGCCTAGATTTAGCCCTGATTTCTTCATTTCGAATTTATTCTGAATTAATTCAGAATTTGGTGGGCTTTTGGGCTTGTTTTTCTTTTCTTTCTTTGAGCACTTGGGCCTATATTTAGCAAAGAAAAAGACAACTTATTAATATAATTTATTAGCTAACAAGTCTGGTAAAGTGACAATATAAATGCAATGTATGTGAGAAATCAAGTACCATTCCCATTCCCTGGCAACGGCGCCAAAAATTTGATCGGGGCGGAACCAGCACTCGAAATGTATGTTTTATGAAATCAGTGAAATTATATGTGTGCTTCCCTCGATACTTCCGTTATAGCATTGGCTCAACGGTAGAATCCACAGGGACGGGAGGCGATAGAAGCATTAACAGTTTATGTTCACGTCAGTTGTTAACAAGTCTTCTTTGTTAAAAGAATGAGAAAAAGAAAAAGAAAAGAAATATTGAAGTGATAGGTGAAGAAGGCGATGAAAACGGTGATGTGAAAACAAGGAGAAGTGATTTGTTAATGTGAAAACAAGGAGAAGTGATTTGAAAAACAAAATAGAAAAGAAGATGAAATAAAGGTGAACTAAGAAGTTGTGAAAACAATAATGGGAAAATGATAAAAGAGTTTTGAAAATGAGAAGAAAGATTAGCTAAGTATCATGTAGAAGACGGAGAAGATTACAATGGAGAAGAATGAAGACACCTTTACATAGATTGTCACCATCTATTACATCAATATCTCTCTATCTCTCTCTCTGAATCTCTCAGCCCTACTATAAGATCTAAAAAAAAAAAATACAAAAGAAAGAAAAAGAACACCTACACTACACTACACTAAAAGATAGAAAACCTACCCTAATTCTCAATCTGCTTGCGTATCGGGCCTCTGCAGGGCTATTTATAGGCAAAGGAGAGTTCTAGAAGATGAGACCGTGAAAACGTGGCACTTGTCGCATTTCCGCAGCAAAACCAGGGAATGAAATCCCTGGTTTTGGTGAGGATCTTCTCCTGGCTTCGAGGACCTTCTTGGTATATTTGGATTCTGATATTTTTGCCCGGATATTCGTCTGACGTGTGTCAGGGTCTAGGTTCAATGCATCTTCTACAAGCTCCCTTGCTTGGCCTCAATGAAATTCGGATTTAATTAAACTCTTATTACTCCTTTGCCCTCCTTGTCTTGATTATCTGCAAGAGAGACCAAAACACAATTTAGACCGACATTTTATTCATAAATCAGTAGGGAATGCAATATAATAGTGCATAATTATAGACTAATCAATGAATCAACACCTTCCTTAGAGTTAAAAACCTTACCTGAACATCTCAAGTACGCCTACTTGGGCGAAAGAGAAACCCTGCGAGTCATTATAGCATCCCATCTAACTGAGCAATAAGAGGACAGCTTGATGTCTATTCTGTAGAGACATAGGGAAGCAATTGGATGGACCATGAAAGATATCAAGGGGATAAGTCCAGCAATAGTTCAACATAGAATTCACTTAACCGATGAAGCGATTCCCAGGGGGGACCTACAGTGTAGGCTTAACCCACTCATACAAAAGGCTGTAAAAATGAAAATTTTGAAACTATTAGACAATGGGATTATTTATCTTATTTCTGATAGTCAATGGGTTAGCCCAGTTCATGCGGTCCCCAATAAAGTTGGTTTTATGGTAGTAGAGAACGAGCAGAAAGAGTTGGTACAAACAAGACTGCCTATCAAGGTTCGTGTTTGTAATAATGATAGAAAGTTGAATGCGGCCAATCATAAAGACCACTTTCTGCTATCCTTCATCGACCAAATGTTTGAACGCCTGGTTGGACGTGAGTACTATTGTTTCTTGGAAGGATACTTGGGATACAATCAGATCCACATTGTAGAATCACCTAGAGGGGGGTGAATAGGTGATGGCTAATCTAAGGGTCACTTAATGCCAAATAATGCGGAATTAAAAACTATTATGACCTAAACAAACTATTTAAACTAAACACCACGTATAACACAAGAGAGTAGCCGAATTCTCCGTGAAGGGCTCTGGACTAACTCCTCTAGATTCCCTTAGATAAGGGTTGAGGTGCCGCGTTGGCTCTCTTGGTTAAATACAAGTGTTAGCAAACAAACCCAAGCATGTATATCAATTAAGCATACAAGTATATCATGCATATAATGATAAACACAATAAACACAAGCAAGATATAAACAAGAGATAGAGAGAGAGAGTGAGCAATCACAAACACAAGGGATTTGTTTCGAGGTTCGAGCATACTTGCTCTACATCCCCGCCTTCGACACACGAAGGATTTCTACTATAATCGATCCCACCGGATCACTTGGTGCCGCAACACCTACAACTCTCGGACTCCCTAGTCCGTACACACCGCAAGCCCACAAGCTCGCCGAGGCCGCACCTCAAACAAGAGTTCACACACGAACTCGAAACACCGCGAACACACTTGTCCGCCTCCTCAAAGTACAAGAAAGAACTTTTGGTGATCTAAACACTTTGATCACCAATAAACACTCTCACAACAAAACCCTATAGGTAGATATAGCAATGGAAGGCTCAAGTGTTTGTGTGAGAAAACAAGGAAAGAGATGGTGGAGGAAAACTCAAGAAATTCACTTTTAAAACACTCTTGATAAACTCCCCTTTTGATAGGAAATATTTGCTCTCAATTTTGTGGAGAAAAACTCTTAATAGAGTAGGAAAAACTGGCTTAAAAACTCTCCAAAAATCTTAGAGAAAACAACCCCCAAATGGCCCAATTTATAGGGCTCCAAAATCTAGCCGTTGGAGGCCTGACAGAACTGTCGGTCGACCGCCCGGTCAACCGGCAACGGTCAGAAATCAGACCGTTGGGGCAGCGGTCGACCGGCCGGTCGACCGAGCCTCTAGAACAGAGAACAGTTTCTCTGTCGGTCGACCGCTCGGTCGACCAGGGTTTTTCAGAGAGCAAAAGCTCTCTAGCGGTCGACCGTCTCGGTCACGTCTGTGCACGTCGGTCGACCGACTTCAACTTCAGTCGACCGGCTGATGCCTGGAAACCGAAATCTGGGAAATAAAAGTTAAGTCATTTTGGCTCAAATAAAATCCCATATAATATAGAAAAATCTACAAAAATAGTTTTACTAATATACTTTGATAAACAAACATGCTTGCACAAAATCAAGGCATGTTACAAATGATTTGGACTGTTTTTGTAATATGAAAAAATTGGCTCAAATGAAAATAGTATTTTCCAAAAATGGTTTTTCTAAAACTTATCTTTTCCAAAACTTCTCCAAATACAAAAACAAGATATTTAAACAACTTTGAAAGCATAGAGTGTATGGATATGATCCACCACACAAACATGGTGAACTATCTATGTTTTTGACATTAAACCCTAAAATTGGTTTTGTTTAAAAACATGTAAACTTTGAATACCAAAAACCAAACATGTATTTTCTAAAAGAAAATTCTTTTATAAAAACAAACTAAAACAAGAGTGTGTGTGTATATGATATACTTGAGCAATCCACCAACTATTCTATCCTTTACATTTTATCTAAAAAAAATCTTCTAAAAACAAACCTAGACACAAGTCTTCATCTTCCTAAAGTCTTCACATGAAGCCTTCTCATCTTCTTGACTTGCTCCAAACACGATCCAATGGCTCTTGGATCAAACCGTGCTAGCTCCAAAACTTGATTTCAAATCCTTTGTTGAAGCTATGCACCTACTAAGATCTTGATCATAAATCTGTCAGTAATTAAACACAAGATCATTAGTACTATAACTACATGAGTTGATCATCATCAAAACTAGAGTGATGGGCCTTTGGGCCAACAATCTCCCCCTTTTTGATGATGACAAAACTCATGAAGTTATATATGCATGGATTAAAGTAAAACTTCAAAGAAGCTCCCCCTTAACTCATGCATCACAAATAAGCAATAAATATGCAATGAATGTACATAAACATGTATGCAAATGTATGGAGATAAACATGCTAATCAAGCATAAAAACAAAATCACAAAATCTTTTTCTCCTATCTGCAAAACAAAACATATATGCATAAACAAATACTCCCCTTAAGTAAGGAAAACATGCATATATCTCAAATACTTCTCCCCTTTTTTGTCAATCATCAACAAAGGGGTTAAAGTCAAACAAAAACAAATAAATTTTTCTCCACCTTTTGTGCGAAACAAGGAACCAATGAAGGGGTAAAAATAAATCAATCAATAAAGGATTATATGCGATATATATTTATGAAGAGGAAGACGCTAAGTTAGCTTCCCTACACATATGCATTACATGAAGAAGGGATGACAAGCCCCAATTCACATAACACATATTATGTAATGCATAAGAGGAGATGTGAAGCTACCCCTACACATGTGTACCACATAAAGAAGAGTTGTCAAGCTCCTCAATATACAATACACTCAACATGAATCTATATGTAGAAGAGATGTTAAGCTTTCCTTGCATATAGGCAATACAAATAGAAAATTTTGAATATTTTTCTCTTTATTAAAACAAATTTTGAGATATCAAATAAACATAATTTTTTTAATTTTGATACCAATTTTAAAACATAATGCATAAGCTTAAAAAATTTTGAATTAAGCTTAGCATAAACAAATTGTGTGCTTTAAATGTATAAGTTAATGTTAACTCAAGCACAAATAACTTATATATATGTATGAAAAAAAATATACCAATTGAAATTGATACATACATATATAAGAAAACAAAATATGAGTATATACAAAAATAGAGTCAAATTGATACCAATTGAAACGTTTCAATGATACCAATTGAAACAATAATAGGATCATGTGTATATCTCATAAACATTGAAAAATAAATAACTAGTTAAATTAATTTTTGAAAAACTAGTTAAAGATCCTTCAAAAACATGAAACCAAATCATATGTATTTCATGAATCATATCAAATACACAAGAGTTGACACTCAAAAACGATAAGGCTCATAAAAGTGTTCATGAAATAATGTCATGACAAACAAATGAAGTGTGAGTGTTCAATAATCATGTAAATAGCATTTTCATGAAAATATTCATTTAGGCTCAAAAGAACATGAATCTTTTATTTTTATCAAACAAAACATAAAAGTTCATTTTTCATTAAAACAAAAACAAACTTCTAGGTATATGTATGATTTATCTAAATCTAACAATATGCATACATATCCCAAACATAAAAGAGTCTATTAAAGGTATTTGCATGAAGGCAAGAGACAACGGGTATACATGTATATTGATTAGATTTGAATAAAAATTGCATATACATGAAGTAAAACAAAAATAGGCAAAATAAGTATAAATGAAAGAATCATCAAAACTAGGCTATACATGGGCATATAGTGAGTATAAATGAGCAATGAAGTGCAAACATATATAAATCAAATATTCTCACTATTTGAACATGTATATACACAAGTTTTAATGGAATCTACATCTAAAAATGTATTTACCATATGAAATTCAAAACAAATAAAACATAAACATGCTAAATGATTTTATCAAATGAAAAGCATGTAAATAAACTAGGAGTTTAGAGATAGTTACCAACTATACTCCAAAGCTTCAAACATGGTGGTCATCCCACCAAAACACCTTAATAGCGGTGCATCAATTATATATCCTTCAAGTCCATGCAATCACCACCAAGGCACCAAATCTCTCACGTCTTGTGAGAGCCCTCACCTACATCAAATACAAAAGGTGGGGACTTTGGTACCCATTTTCTTTTGGGTCCTTGGGGTTAGCTTTGTAAAGCACCCAAACATTTTTCTTATTAGCAAAATTTAAAGCATTTATCTTATCAAAACAAAATTTTGCTAAATGGCCTTTGCGGCCACAATGTGTACACTTGTACACCTTAGGATGCATATGGGTGTGGGTGTGGTCATGTCGTGCAACATATGCATGATGAGAATGATGTGCATGAAAATGTGAAGTTTGTTTCTTAGAAAACAAATTCTCCAATCTAGTGTGATAAAATGCACATGAGCTCAAGGTGGAGCTCAAACAATCAATTTTATTTTTCAAAAATTTAATCTCACTATTATCAATGGTGGCATGTAAAGCATGGTGAGATTATGAAATAATTTTCTTATTCTTTTTCGAAACATTTTCTTTTTCATTATCAAAAATTTTCCTTTTCAAAGAAGTGTTTTCATTTAAAACAATTTCCTTTTATTTTTCCACCAAAACAATTTTATTTTCAAATTAGTGTTTCCTTCACAAAGATCACTCAATTTTGAAAGCAAGGAAACATTTTCATTTTTTAAACTATCATTTTCCTTTTCAATGCATGCAATATTATTTCTAAATGAATCATTTTCTTAAAGCATGCAATCAAATTTCTTTTTCAAAATTTTATTATCTTTTCTAAGCATGTCATATTTCTCAAGTAATTGTTGGCAAAATGAAGTAAGCTCATCATATGACATGTTATCATCTTCTACCTCAGATTCGGTAGTTACCTCAAGAGGGTTATCCCCTTGGACCATATAGCACTTGTTGGAGACATCACTTCCAACATCCGAATCGCTCCCGGCATAATATAGATCCTTTTCGCCAAGGGAGATGAGGGTTCCCATGCTACAAAAGCTGAATCAATATTAGAAACCCTAAATAAATAATCATCATTTAGGGTTGATTTTATAGCATGAAGGACTTTTGCATTAGCCTCAAAATTATTGCCATTTAAACAATATGAATTTTTAGTGATGGCAAGATAAACATGAATGCCTAGGGCCTTGAGGTACAAGGACATCTTAACCTTCCAAATTTGGATATTAAGAATGTCAAGCATGGGTGGTGACAGAAATCCATGGTGTGTGTACAAATATTGTGATTAGCCTAAAAAGAGGATCTTTAACTCTAGGTTGTAAGACCCAAATTCAGAGCACTTGGCTCTAATACCAATTGTAGAATCACCCAGAGGGGGGTGAATAGGTGATGGCTAATCTAAGGGTCACTTAATGCCAAATAATGCGGAATTAAAAACTATTATGACCTAAACAAACTATTTAAACTAAACACCACGTATAACACAAGAGTGTAGCCGAATTCCCCGTGAAGGGCTCTGGACTAACTCCTCTAGATTCCCCTAGATAAGGGTTGAGGTGCCGCGTTGGCTCTCTTGGTTAAATACAAGTGTTAGCAAACAAACCCAAGCATGTATATCAATTAAGCGTACAAGTATATCATGCATATAAAGATAAACACAATAAAGACAAGCAAGATATAAACAAGAGATAGAGAGAGTGAGCAATCGCAAACACAAGGGATTTGTTTCGAGGTTTGAGCACACTTGCTCTACATCCCCGCCTTCGACACACGAAGGATTTCCACTATAATCGATCCCATCGGATCACTCGGTGCCGCAACACCTACAACTCTCGGACTCCCTAGTCCGTACACACCGCAAGCCCACAAGCTCGCCGAGGCCGCACGTCAAACAAGAGTTCACACACGAACTCGAAACACTGTGAACACACTTGTCCGCCTCCTCAAAGTACAAGAAAGAACTTTTGGTGATCTAAACACTTTGATCACCAATAAACACTCTCACAACAAAACCCTATAGATAGATATAGCAATAGATGGCTCAAGTGTTTGTGTGAGAAAATAAGGAAAGAGATGGTGGAGGAAAACTCAAGAAATTCACTTTTAAAACACTCTTGATAAACTCCCCTATTGATAGGAAATATTTGCTCTCAATTTTGTGAAGAAAAACCTCTTAATAGAGTAGGAAAAACTGGCTTAAAAACTCTCCAAAAATCTTAGAGAAAACAGCCCACAAATGGCCCAATTTATAGGGCTCCAAAAACTAGCCGTTGGAGGCCTGACAGAACTGTTGGTCGACCGCCCGGTCGACCGGCAACGGTCAGAAATCCGACCGTTGGGGCAGCGGTCGACCGGCTGGTCGACCGAGCCTCTAGAACAGAGAACAATTTCTCTATCGGTCGACCGCTTGGTCGACCGGGGTTTTCCAGGGAGCAAAAGCTCTCTAGCGGTCGACCGTCTCGGTCACGTCTGTGCACATTGGTCGACCGACTTCAAGTTCGGTCGACCGGCTGAAGCCTGGAAATAGAAATCTGGGAAATAAAAGTTAAGTCATTTTGGCTCAAATAAAATCCCATATAATATAGAAAAATCTACAAAAATAGTTTTACCAATATACTTTGATAAACAAACATACTTGCACAAAATCAAGGCATGTTACAAATGATTTGGACTATTTTTATAATATGAAAAAATTGGCTCAAATGAAAATAGTATTTTCCAAAAATGGTTTTTCTAAAACTTATCTTTTCCAAAACTTCTCCAAATACAAAAACAAGATATTTAAACAACTTTGAAAATATAGAGTGTATGGATATGCTCCACTACACAAACATGATGAAATATCTATGTTTTTGACATTAAACCCTAAAAATGGTTTTGGTTAAAAACATGTAAACTTTGAATACCAAAAACCAAAAATATATTTTCTAAAAGAAAATTCTTTTATAAAAACAAACTAAAACAAGAGTGTGTCTGTGTATATGATATACTTGAGCAATCCACCAACTATTCTATCCTTTACATTTTATCTAAAAATAAAATCTTCTAAAAACAAACCTAGACACAAGTCTTCATCTTCTTGAAGTCTTCACTTGAAGCCTTCTCATCTTCTTGACTTGGTCCAAACATGATCCAATGGCTCTTGGATCAAACTGTGCTAGCTCCAAAACTTGACTTCAAATCCTTTGTTGAAGCTATGCACCTACTAAGATCTTGATCATAAATCTGTCACTAATTAAACACAAGATCATTAGTACTATAACTATATGAGTTGATCATCAAAACTAGAGTGATGGGCCTTTGGGCCAACACACATTGCTGCAGAAGACCAGGAGAAGACTACGTTCACCTGTCCATTTGGCACCTTCGCCTACCGACGCATGCCCTTTGGATTATGCAACGCTCCCGCGACACTCCAACGGTGCATGCTCAGTTTGTTCTCTGACATGGTGGAACATTTTCTTGAGATTTTTATGGATGACTTCTCCATCTATGAGACTCATTTGATCAATATCTTCACATCTAGAGTTAGTTCTGCAAAGATGCAAGGAGAAGAATCTAACTCTAAACTGGGAGAAATGTCACTTCATGGTGAGACAGGGGATTGTCTTAGGCTGTGAGATTTCTAGGAGAGGAATTGAAGTGGACAAGACAAAAGTTGAAGTGATTGCTAAGCTTTCACCACCCAAAAGCATCAAGGATATCAGATCCTTTCTAGGGCATGCTGGGTTCTACCGACGGTTTATTAAGGACTTTAGCAAAATCGTTAGGCCCTTAATCAACCTACTTGCAAAGGACGTGCCCTTTGATTTTAACGAAATATGTTTCAAATCATGAGAAAAGCTTAAGCAAGACCTTGTATCTGCGCCTACTATTTCTGCTCTAGATTGGGTACAACTGTTTGAAATCATGTGCGATGCATCTGATTTTGCTATCGGCGTTATTCTTGGACAACGCATCACAATAGGCAGCACGTGATCTACTACTAGAGTAGGACCCTGAATGACGCCCAATAGAATTATACAACGATCGAGAAGAAGTTCTTGGCCGTTGTCTTTGCATTAGAAAAGTTCCGGCCATACTTGTTAGGATCAAAGACGGTAATTTTCACAGATCACTCGACATTGAAATACCTTATTACTAAGAAGAAAGCAAAAGCCCGATTGATTCGGTGGATCGTTTTGCTTCAAGAATTTGACCTAAAAATTTAGGATAAACGAGGTATAGAAAATGTGATAGCTGATCATCTGTCAAGAATTCCAATTGCACTGAGAATACAAACTCTGATCAATGAGAATTTCTCAGATGAGCATATCCTGGCTATTTTTAAGGAACCGTGGTATGCAGGCATAGTCAATAACCTGGCCACTGGACAATTACCCGCTGACTGGACAAAGCAAGACTAGTGTCACTTCTTTGCCCAAGTACGATACTTCTTCTAGAAAGAGCCGTATCTTTTTAAATATTGTCCTGACCAGATTATTCAACAATGCATACCAGAAGAAGAACAGATGAGTGTGCTTAGTTTTTGTCATGAGCTTGCATGCGTAGGACACTTCAATCCCCGCAAGACTGCAGAGAAAGTTTTACAAAGTGGGTTTTACTGGCCCACTTTGTTCAAAGATTCATTTCACTTTTGCAAGTCATGTGCAAATTGTCAGAAGATTGGGAAAATTTCAAGAAGAGACATGATGCCCCTGAACCCGATTCTCGAAGTTGAAATTTTTTATGTTTGGGGTATGGACTTCATGGGACCATTCCCAAATTCCTTCGGTAACCAGTTCATTTTGGTTGCAATAGATTATGTCTCTAAATGGGTAGAAGTTGTGCCTACTAGGACCAATGACAACAAAGTGGTTGTCAAATTTCTCAAAGAAAATATCTTCTCCCGTTTTGGCACCCCCAGAGCGATAATTAGCGATAATGGGTCACATTTCTGCAATAGAGTTTTTGAAGCTCTGATGCGAAAATATTCCGTCAATCACAAGTTATCCACTCTGTATCACCCCTAAACACATGGGCAAGTCGAAGTGACCAATCGCCAAATCAAGCTTATTTTGGAAACGACTGTTGGACAAAACTGAAAGGAATGATCAGTCAAGCTAAACGATGTGTTATGAGATTACCGAACTGCTTTTAAGATGGTCCTAGGGATGTCTCCTTATAGAATCATATTTGAAAAAGCCTATCATCTTCCTGTTGAGTTAGAACACCGAGCCCTATAGGCCATTAAGCAACTCAATTTTGATCTAACCAAAGCCGGTGAACTAAGAAGATTGCAGATCTCAGAGTTAGAGGAGATACGGATGGGGCTTACGAGAACGCACGAATTATAAAAAGCAGAACTAAAAGTTTTCATGACCAGATCATCAACCAGAAAAACTTTGCCCCGGGAGACAAGGTTCTGCTATACAATTCGAGGGTTCATATTTTCACGGGGAAGCTGATGACTCGTTGGTCTGGACCACTCATTGTACGCATTGTCTTCCCACACGGTGCTGTGGTTATTGTCGATCCAAAGAGTAATATGGAATTCAAAGTGAATGAGCAAAGACTGAAGCCATTTTTGACCACTGAGCCTATGACAAACTGTGCTGAGTCTTTTCGCTCCATCGTACACCTGCTGAGACTTTTCACTCCATTGTACACCTAACCATAGCCATTCACACACCATTTATTTAAAAAAGAAAAAACACTTTAGGGGTTCTTTTTGTTTATATGCTTACACCTTCTATGTTTTTTTTTTGACATTTCTTTAGCCTATCGCACTTGGCCGGCCCGAGTTAACGGAGACGGTGACATCATTTCTTCCCCCTATTTATTGCATTTACCTTTACATGACATTCATTGAGGTCAATGTATTAGATAGGTGTAGGGGGTGCTAACACTTTTTCTTTTTCATTTTACTTAAAAAAACTCTCCAAAACGGGAAAAAAAAGAATTTTCATACTCTTTATAAAAATATCAAAAGGTTGTCAAAATTAAGGGAACCTTATTAAGGAATCTTTATTTTAGCCTAAATAAAAATAAAATATTGGTTTGACTAAGAGTTGGGAGGAACAAGAAAAATAACTCATATCTTTTATTTAGCCTTAGTAGAATATGCATAAACCACATACACATGCTTGGGATTTAGAGACACAACTCTGGATTAAAAAAAAAGGCTGGATAATTGTGCCTCAAGAAGCATGATTACTCACGCAATATATATAAGTAAATCTTAATTTCATGGCCTACTCTACTTGCATATTTGACCTGAGGGGTGTTTTTCCACGTGGTGCCCTAAAACCATCTGGTTGGGAGACACAGGTTTGATATGTGTCACATGAGTAAAGTAGAAAGCCTAATGAAACTAAGAATAAAGATATAGATAAACATTAATAAAATTAAATGATATTCAAAGTTGAGTTGAGCGATTAGTCTCTAATTTTGCATAATTTTTATCACATTCGCATATTTATTTGATATAAAATTCTGCTAATCAAGATTTACTTGCTTGATCCTAGTCCATGGTGTGCAAATGAAGAAGAAGACCCTAAATCACAATTTAATGGGTGATTAAAGGCCTGCCAAGTAGCCATTAACCTTAGGGAGGAGATTTTGTCAGCCCAGGCATCAAATCCAGAATTCAGAAGATCCAGCTGACAGGAGACAGAAAGGAAGGCACGCTGCAGGAAGCCATGCAGGCGCCGCCCTGGCAGGGCCGTAGAAACGCGACCTAGGCTGCGTTTTTGCGGCCGTACAGGCTCGGTCGCGCTCGTGCTTTGGGCCAGGGGTTGTCCCCCTGGCCCCCTTTCCCCTGGTGCCTATAAAAACCCCCTAGGGTTCTGAGGATGGGGATATCTAGATTTTGGGAGTTGTTATTATCTTGTTTTAGGAGTTGTAATAGTTGTTGTTTCCTTCTTCTAGTTTTAGTTTAGCCATTAGAGTGAAAGAGAGAGTGTGTGTGTAAAAGTTGTATTTAAAGGTGGCAATCTAATACAAGTAATACTTCTCTTTCTTCTTTCCATTTACTCGTGTTTTTCATTTGCTTTTATTTTCTTGTTTTAGTGTAGTACTCCTTCTCTTACCTCTTCTCTTTTGTTGTTTCTTTTTCCTACTCATGTCAAACTAACTCTTTCATTGTATGGCTAACTAACTATTAACCCACTAATTTCTAACAACTTGATTGATAACCCAAATGAGTCAATAGTGTCAAACAAGCCTTGTACAAATGAGAGCTATGATATCTTAAGACGAGGGTTCTAACTCTAACTTACCTACAAGTAGTAGCTCTCTTATTTCATACTTAACGGGTTTTTGATGATCTATAAACTTTGCTTATCTTTGTAAGTTGAGATTTTCCTTTTAACTTTGTCGATACCATTAGTGCACTTGTGTCCTCCCTTATTCTCGCCTTCTATTGGATCTTGATAAGAAAATGTCCGAGTTTTTGCCGTGTAAAACTAAGTTAAAGGAAGAACTTTCACTCGATTTCCATGTGAATAGTTCCTATGCATAAGGGTTATGCTTACCTATGATCCATCGTAAGGCTACATCTTCAAAAAGTAAGAGATTAGTGGGAGCACTTAGTGAATTTAGCCATGCGTTTTTACCATTAAGAAAATCCACTTTTACAAACCAACAAACCAATTCAAACTATTCTTGAAACAATCTAGTTTTCATTTTCAAATTCTTTATTTGAAATAAAGAACTTTCTCTTTTCTTGAACAAAGAAGCCGCATCAAGCTTTTATCGCTCTCCCTCCTTGTGGATACGACCCGTATAGCCACTGCGCTACTACGAAAGAATTATAAAAGCAGTAACATCGACCCACACTCCTTTACTTATACTTGTGCATGCTTTTTGCCGATCAAATTTTGGCGCCGTTGCCGGGGAGGGAACGGTTTTATTGTTCAATACTAAAGATTTTTCTTTGTTCTTGTGTGTAGGAGAAGTACCAAAGAGCTCTCTATCACGGGAAGCAAAAGTGGCAGCCAAAGATATTGTACAAGGATTCATTTGCCCTCGAAAAATTCGTGTAAAAGCGAGTTTCTCCAATTGAAGTACTAACAAACTCTTCTGCAGGGTTGCTGAAAATCGCTCAAATTGCTTTCTCAAATTTTTTTTAGTTCCCATGAATGCTTCACCTTATACATGTGTAATAAACTCAACAGAAATCTATTTGTTACTTAATTGAAATTTGGATTAGACTCTTACATTTAGGGCACGTGTCTATTTCGATTCATTTCAATTTCTATTGAAGAGTGCGGGAGAAAAGGTATGTGTGCATTCATATAGAATAGGACCAACATTTTAAAGTGATTTATCGCTTTGGGTGTTACCTTGTTGTGAATAAACTGTACACTTGCACAATTGAGATTAAGGGCAAAATCGTAAATAAACAAGATAAGGTGGGGATTTCATCACCCTTCCATAGCCCAAAAACCATCTCCAAGTGCACTCAGACTATCCCAAGTCTTAACTAAGAATTGATAGACGTTGGCCTTAGGGGCATCTCGGACTCACTAAGAGATTAACCGAGGGTGAAAATTGCAAGAACTATACTCCTACAAAATCAGTATCTAAGGAAAGTGGATTGAGAGGCAAAGCGTCGAACGCTCTGTAGTTTAGCGTAATTAAGGCCCGTGGCTCGCGCCCGGATGCCTTCCACTGAGTTTTGCCCTTTCATGGCCGATTAGCTTGTAGTCGAGTTCCTGCAACAACCTTACCGGAGAATCGACCAGTTAGGAGTCGTCTAGGTCTAGGTACCTTAGACTAAGGCTTTGTGGTTATTTTTCTTTCTTTTGTTTGTTTTTTATTCTTTTCGATTATTTGTTGTCGTTACGTTGTTTGTGGTGTGCTGCATGCAAGAGTGGGTGAGAGATCCTATAACTTTCAGATTAACCAGAAATACTTCTCTACCCTTGCATCCAGAACCGGTGATGGCATCACTTTAGGACAGGTTTTATCCAATCAGAATCTCATTGCCATCTTGTATAAAACTGCCTAAGCTAAATGGAAATAACTTTAAATAAAAGCCTCAATTCATCAACACTCTTCCAAAGTTTCATGGTGTAGAATCGGAGGGCGCATACTTCTTTGTTAGGAAATTTGAAAAAGTATGCCTCATGATGCGTATTCGCCAGCTAGGAGATGATGCCGTTAGGTTACGTTTCATCCCCTTTTCCCTAAAGGACCTAGCTAAGAAATGGTTGTACAGTTTGGCGGTAGATTCAGTTACAATGTGAGACGATTTCGTTAAGGCGTTCTTGAAGAAATTCTACCCAATCCACAAAACTGCCCTCATTAGAAAGAATATCATACAGTTTAGGAAAGAACCGAGCGAACCATTTTAGAGATACTTTGAGCGATTCAAAGATCACCTAGCTCAGTGCCCTCATCACGGTGTGGAGAAATGGTTTAGTGCCAGATTCTCTACGATGATTTAGATTATCAAACAAAAACTTTATTAGAAATCATGTGTCAGGGAGGGTTCTTGCAGAAGGATGAGAATCAGGGTTAGGATTTGTTAGAGGATCTAACTGAGAAAACTCTGAAATGGGAGCCAGCCTCAGAAAAATTAAGGAATTCATAATCTATAGCTTCAAAAGGAGAGCTCCTATCTCTAGAATCATCCATAACTGCAAAAGCTAAGATTGTAACCCTAATGAGGAGAATAGAGGCTCTAGAAACAAAAGAGTCAGCCAATGTCAACCAAATCAACCCACTACCAATTTATAATCCGGGTTGTTCATACTCTAAGGCACGAACCATGTCTTTGAAGAGTGCCCAGTTTTTCATACTCAGCAAGTGCCACCGGAACACTTGAACGCAGCCTATTCACGGCCGCCGCATAATCCTTACTCCCAAACATATAATCCCGGTTGGAGAAATCACCTAAATTTCTCTTAGGCCCAGAACAATTCTCCCAAGCCAAACTTTCTTAATAATTTTCACCATCCTACTCATCCAACAAATTTTCCCAGTCAAGCTCCATCTTCCTCCTCCCAAATTTACCAATGAAAAAGAAATTCAGTAAATTAGAGGAGAGCATGGAAGCTTTTATGAAGTCCCGAGACGCCTTCATGCAAAATCAGGATCAAACACTGAGCAACCACTCAGAGGCCATATCGAGATTGGAAATACAGATGAGCCAATTAGCTAGCTCTCTACGTGAAAGACCAAAGGGTACTTTAGCTAGTCAGCCACTAGTCAACCCTAAAAACTCCAATCAGGTGTATGAAATTCAGGATCCTTCGATCAACCAGTGCAATACTATTCACACACTTCGATCTGGAAAGAAGGTGGACAGCCAGGTCTACCAACAGAAAAATCATGTCCACATTGATCCTACTCTAACCTCCACCTCTGCTAGTTCCTCCCAATCTGCTCCACAAGCATCTGATGAGGACAAAGCTGCTGAACAAGTTCATAAGCCTGTAGCACCCTTTCCCAATAGGCTTAGGAACAACAATAAGATATGCACATGGAGAAGATGTCTGAGATGATTAACCAGGTCAAACCGAATATGCCTCTTCTTGACGCTATCCAACAAGTCCTAGCTTATGCCAAATTTCATAAGGATATGTGTACGAAGAAGAGAAAGACAAATGTGGCTAAGAAAGTTTTCTTGGCAACCAATATAAGCGAAATTCTGTTTGGTCCCATTCCGGTAAAAAACAAGGATCCCGGATGTCCCACAATTTCCTGCACCATAGGACAAACAGAAATTAGCAGAGCACTCCTTGACCTAGGAGCAAGTATCAAATTGCTATCTCTCTTAATATACCAGCAACTTGGGTTAGGCGAGCTGAGTCCAACTCAAGTCACCATTCAGTTAGCTGACCGATCTGTGAAAATCCCCAAGGGAGAAATCAAAGATGTCCTTATCCGGGTCGGGGACTTCATCTGCCCCATTAACTTCATTGTGCTTGAGACCCAACCTGTGTCAAATCCGCGATCTCAAACTCCAGTCATCTTAGGGCGCCCATTCCTTGCTACAACTAATGATATTATCAACTGTAGGAACGGGTCCATGTGATTGACCTTTGGAGACATGACAAAGGAAGTTAATGTCTTCAATCTTGGAAGACAACCCAGGGATATCAATGATCAAACTTTTGAGGTCAATTCCATTGAAAATCTGAACAGTAAGCATGAGAAAAGCATGGAGATAGAAACAGAGACAGAGTTTGATCTGGAACCTGAGGATTTTAATCTAGACCAGATCGTAGATTCGGCAGTGGATTGGGTATCAAGCCCAAGTGTATCTCATCATAAGATTGAGAGTCTAGATATTACCTCCAATGAAGCAACACCTTCCCTAGAGTTAAAAGCATTACCTAAACACCTCAAGTATGCCTACCTGGGCGGAAGAGAAACCCTGCCAGTCATCATAGCATCCCACCTGACTAAGCAACAAGAGGACAGCTTAATGTCTATTCTGAAGAGACATAGGGAACCCATTGGACGGATAATGAATGATATCAAAGGGATAAGTCCAGCAATAGTTCAACATAGAATATAGAATCCATTTAACCGATGAAGCGACTCTCAGGAGGGACACACAACGCAGGCTTAACCCACTCATGCAAGAGGTAGTTAAAGCGAAAATTTTGAAACTATTAGATAAGGGGATCATTTATCCCATTTCTGATAGCCAATGGGTTAGCCCTATTCATGCGGTCCCAAAGAAGCTCGCTTTACGGTGGTTGAAAAATGAGCAAAAAGAGTTGGTACAAACAAGACTGCCTACCAAGATTCGTGTTTGTATTGACTATAGAAAGTTGAATGCGGCCACCCGTAAAGACCACTTCCCGCTACTCTTCATTGACCAAATGCTTGAACGCTTGGCTAGACTTGAGTACTATTGCTTCCTAGATGGGTACTCAGGATATAATCTAATCCCCATTGTTGCAGAAGACCAGGAAAAGACCACGTTCACCTGCCCGTTCGGAACCGTCTCTTATCGACGCATGCCCTTTGGATTATGCAATGCTCCTGCAACATTCCAACAATACATGCTCAGTTTGTTCTCCAACATGGTAGAACGTTTTCTTGAGATTTTCATGGATGACTTCTCTATCTGCGGAGATCATTTGAACAATGTCTTCATCATCTTGAGTTAGTTCGGAAAAGATGCAAGGAAAAGAACCTAATTCTGAACTGGGAGAAATGTCACTTCATGGTGAGACAGGGGATTGTCTTAGGCTATGAGATTTCTAGGAGAGGCATTGAAGTGGACAGGGCAAAAGTAGAAGTGATTGCTAAGCTCCCACCGCACAAAAGCATCAAGGATATCAGATCCTTTCTAGGGCATGCTGGGTTCTAGCGATGGTTCATTAAGGATTTTAGCAAGATCGCTAGGCCCTTAAACAACCTGCTCGCAAAAGACGTGCCCTTTGGTTTTAACGATGAATGTTTTAAGTCATGGGAGAAGCTTAAGAAAGAACTTATTTCTGCGCCTATTATTTCTGCTCCTGATTGGGTACAACCATTTGAAATCATGCTCGATGCCTCTGATTTTGCTATTGGCGCTGTTCTAGGACAGCGCATCGACAATAGGCAGCACGTGATTTACTACTCGAGTAGGACATTGAATGACGCCTAAAAGAATTATATAATGACCGAGAAGGAATTCTTCGCCATTGTCTTTGCGTTAGAAAAGTTCTGGCCCTACTTATTAGGCTCAAAGACTGTGATTTTCACGGATCACTCAGCACTAAAATACCTCATGACCAAGAAGGAAGCTAAGGCCCGATTGATTCGGTGGATCCTTCTGCTTTAAGAATTTGACCAGGAAATTCAGGATAAATGATGTATAGAAAATGTGGTTGCAGATCATCTATCATGAATTCTGAACGCACCTATCATACAAGCTCCGATCGGCGAGGATTTCTCAGACGAGCACATCCTGGCCATTTTTAAGGAACCCTGGTATGCGGACATAGTCAATTACCTGGCCACTAGACAATTGCCCGCTAACTGGACAAAGCAAGACCAGTGTCGTTTCTTTGCCCAAGTAATGTAGTTCTTCTGGCAAGAACCGTATCTTTTAAGTATTGTCCCGACCAGATTATTCGACGATGCATACCAGAGGAAGAACAGAGGAGTGTGCTAAGTGTAGGATCTATAATCAAAGCAACACAACACTAGAGGGGGGGGTGATTAGTGTTTATAAAAAATTAAACAAACTACTTGCAGGAAATAAAGTAATCAAGAGATAAACAGAAAATACAAACGCAAACACCGGAGATTTATCCTGGTTCGGTCCTTGTGACCTACATCCAGTCCCCAAGCAAAATGCTTGAGATTTTTCCTTTCTTTACTTGTGTACACCCACAACAAATGCCTTGTACACCACTTGACAAACACCCTTTGCCAAATGTGCACAACTTCTCTTTACACCAAAGAGAACACGCCTTGTACAACTTTCTTCTACTTCCAAGAAGACGCCTTGTACAAAATCTTCTTTGAATGAATACAATGATTTCCTATAGCCTTGATACTGAATGTGTAGTGGACAAGGTTCAGTATAGGAAAGTTTAACTTCAGAGAACTTCACTAAGGGAATGGCTTTTGGTGAAGAACAGAAGTTGGAAAACAGTTTTCAGGAATTCTGGAATTTTTCTTTTGGAAAACTGATGGAAAGAATTGGTAATTGGCCTTAGGAATAACTTTCCTATTTATAGCTGTAGACTAAGGTCAGTTAGGGTAGTTATGGATCCAATTCAGACATTTTAAACGTTGGAAAACGTTGTCAAATGGATCAGATAAGAGAAACTGTCCAACAGTTAGAAACTGCCTATAGTCGACTAGGATTCTGAGTTAGTCGACTAGTCTAGGCAAAACTTCAACTATTAGTCGACTAGGTTTATCAATTAGTCGACTAGGGATATGTCTGTTGGAAAAATAGGTTTCTGGATAACTGAATTTAGTCGACTAAAAATAGTGATTGGTCGACTATAAACTGTATTAGTCGACTTGGTAAATAGGTGTAGTCGACTAATTTGTGTTTCAGACAGAAACAGAGAGTTGGATACATTTTGTATCTGATATTAGTCGACTTGGAAAATGGGTTAGTCGACTAGGGTATCTGTTAGTCGACTAGGTAGGAAAGTCAAGTTGACTAATTTTGCATTCAGAGTCCAAACAGAGAATTAGAATTTTGGTTTGGAAGAAACTAGTCGACTAGGAGTTTTTGGCAAGTCGACTAAGTATGGGTTAGTCGACTATATCAATAGGGCAAGTCGACTTGGGAAGGTTTATTTGTGTAAGTGATCAAGGCTATTCACATAATTTCTAAAGTTACACAACAACTTTCAAAATCACCCATAATCTTCAATAGTCTTCATCTGAGGTAGAGCAATCATCATGAGGAAGAAATACTTGTCCATCATCAAAATCTAGCAACTTGATAGGCTTCAACATCTTGAACTTGTTAGGCTTCAACATTCTCCCCCTTTTTGATGATGACAACTTATGTTTATGATGGCTCCCCCTGCAACAAAACTCCCCTGCAGTAACTAGGTTATATAAAAAATATATTGCCCCTGCAGAAAATGTTAAGTTGCACCTGCATGGTCATATGTTAGTATCCATAACATATATATGTCAAATATCCTTGATTTTGTCACAAAGTTGCAATACAGGCAGATTTTTCAGAATATATGTAACAAGAACACACAGATACACATACCATAGATAACCAGATACACATATCACAGAACATGTAACAGAACATTTAACATAACACATAACATAAAATTCTCCCCCTTTGTCATTAACAAAAAGAGAAAATACATAGTCTTGGAAACAAAAACTGACATAGTCTTTAAACAAAAAAACAGAAAATACATAAGAGTTTCAAAAGCAAAAACATAAAGAAACGCCAACGCCAATATCTTCAATGCTCGGATCCGGGAGGAGGAGGTGGCGGGAAATGGATCTTGAGAAGACCCAGAATTGCCGCTTGAGTAGATTCAAAGGAATCCATCCGAGTCAGCAACAAAGATTGATTCTCAAGAATTTGAGACTGAGAATCTTGCAAAGCTTGTTGTTGGGTTTGAATAGATGCAATCTGAGCAGACATGGAATTGTAGAATGCATCAGCATATGGAGGTGGTTGAGTTGGAGGTGGATCATTGAAAGGAGGTTGTGAAGAGGAAGATGGACCTTGAGTGGGACTATGTGGAGGTGAAGAGGGATGTTGTGGAGGAGGATCAGTCAGTTTCATGCGGTGGATAGCAGCACTATCAAACAGTTCAAAGATTTTAACAACACTAGTTTCGGAAACTAGATCAACATGATATTTCCGAAAAATAGGTGTCAAAAAGGCGCCAAAAGGAAGGAATGAAGAATGATACTTGACCATAGTATCAAAGATGATCTTAGCCCAATTAATCTCGAGTCCAGCCATAATAGCATAGACACAAGAGGATAATTCCCTGGAGTAGTAATTGTAACTACCAGTTTTGGGACAGATATTATATGAGAGGATTCTACCAATAAGACGTGGAATAGGTTTTAGTTTATTGTTGGTCATAGGCAATCTGTGGCCAGGTAGAAAGATTTGGCTTAAGACATCTTCATCATCCATAACAATTTCATCAAGTAAGAGGCCAGTAAATGGAATTGATAGGATACGGCCAATAGACTTTGGAGAAAGTTTCAAGTGGACACCCTTAACATAAGAGTAAAGATGGACAGCGTCCTCATTATCTTCATAGGCTAAGTTTGTATAAAACAGATAAATGAGGAAGGGATAATATGCTTGCTTAAATTTAGTAGAAAACATATTATATAGTCCACAATTTCTCAAAAATGACATGATATCATAGTGGTAAAAATCATCATACTTGACAAATCTCCCTGGAATGATGTCTAAGGATGATAATCTATGGTAATCCTCTTCTAGACCTGGATTCTTAAGGAATGACTTAAAGTCAACAGTGGAAGATGATGATGAAGGGGTAAATTTAGTTTTCTTTGATTTGGACATGGTGAAAACTAAATTTGATGCAAGATAGCAGTAGATAAACAAGTAAAGGACTGAAATTAGAAAGTTTATACCAAGATTGAGAAGAAACAAGGAGGAATTTGAAGGAAATCAACTGTGGAAGGCTCCTGCAGATTTTCTTCTCCAAAGCTGCTGGTCGACTAGGGCTTCTCGGCTGGAAGAGAGAATGAGTGAAAAACTAGGGTTTTAGTAAGGTAATGAAATGAAACAAGGGTAGGGATTAATCCTGGAAATATATCAATGGGTAGGATTAAAAGTGAGTGTAAACGGATCCTTGACTTAAAGAAATCGGATCGGGTTTGAAGTGGAAATCTGAAAACAGAAAACAAAATTTTACAGTTTTAGTCGACTTACAGGACAAGATTAGTCGACTAATAAGTGGACTAGTCGACTAGTAATTTACTATAGTCGACTAACTTTTGACAAATCAGAAATTGAAGTTTCTGTTTGTTACAGGAGTCGACTAGGTAAAAAGGCAAGTCGACTAAGTCTTTTATAAGTCGACTAATAAACATGGTAAGTCGACTAACTTAGGTAAAAAGATTTGCCTCTGAAAAAATCTGAAAAAATGTTTAAAAATCGGAAAAATTGCAAATACCCAAATCTCTTCTAAATTTAATAAAAGTATCTTCTTTCAGAGGTTTTGTGAATATATCAGCAATTTGATTATCAGTTGAGATAAAAGATAAAGAAATGTCACCTTTTAAAGCATGATCACGTAAAAAATGATGTCTAATATCAATATGTTTGGTACGTGAATGATGAACAGGATTTTTAGATAAATTAATAGCACTGGTATTATCACACATAATAGGTGAGTTTGTGATAGTCATGCCATAATCAAGTAAGGTTTGTTTCATCCATATAATTTGTGCACATGCAACACTAGCAGCAATATATTCTGCCTCGGTTGTTGATAATGACACAGAATTTTGCTTTTTACTGAACCATGATACTAGTGAATGTCCCAAAAAGTGACAAGTACCACTAGTACTCTTCCGATCAGATTTACAACCAGCAAAATCAGCATCACTATATGATAATAAATCAAATGTGCATGATTTTGGATAAAATAAACCATAGTTGATTGTGTTATTTAAATATCTAAAGATCCTTTTCACTGCTTTAATATGTGATTCCTTAGGATTTGACTGATATCTAGCACATAAGCATACGCTGAACATAATATCAGGTCTACTTGAAGTAATGTATAGTAAAGAACCAATCATACCTCTATAGAGTTTCTGATCAACATTCTTACCATTTTCATCTTTGTCTAAAAATGTCGTCGTACTCATTGGAGTATTCTTATGACCAGAATTTTCCATGCCAAATCGCTTTAGAAGTTCCTTAGCGTATTTGCATTGGGAGATAAAGATTCCATCCTTCATTTGCTTTATTTGTAGACCGAGGAAGTAAGTAAGTTCGCCCATATGGCTCATCTCAAATTCACTCTGCATGGTCTTAGAAAATTCTTGACAAAGATTATCGTTAGTAGAACCAAATAAGATATCATCAACATATATCTGAATAATTAAAATATCTTTATTAACATGTTTAATAAAAAGAGTAGTATCTGTTCTTCCCATTTTAAAATCAGAATTTAAAAGAAAACTTTTTAATCTATCATACCAAGCACGAGGTGCTTGCTTTAAACCATATAAAGCTTTTTTAAGTTTAAAAACATGGTTTGGAAATTTTTCATGTTCAAAACCTGGTGGTTGTTCAACATAAACAGTTTCCTTAATAATTCCATTTAAAAAAGCACTTTTAACATCCATTTGATAAAGTTTGAAATTTAAAAAACATGAGAAAGCAAGTAATATACGAATAGATTCAAGTCTTGCTACTGGTGCATAAGTTTCATCAAAATCAATACCTTCTTCTTGATTGTACCCTTGTGCTACTAACCTTGCCTTGTTCTTAATGACTTCACCGGATTCATCGAGTTTGTTCTTAAAGACCCATCTGGTACCGATGACAGGATGATCATTAGGACGTGGTACAAGATTCCAAACATCATTTCTTACAAATTGGTTCAACTCTTCATGCATGGCAATTATCCAAAAATCATCCTCACATGCTTCGTTGATATTCTTTGGTTCAATGAGTGAAATGAAGGCAATTTGTGTCATGTAGTTCAACTTGGATCTCGTTTGAACGCCTTGATTTATATCTCCAATCACCAAATCTCGTGGATGATTCCTTACTTCAACATAGGCTTTTGGTAACTCGGTAGGAATCTCTTCATCCTTAGAAATGTTAGTATCAACAGAAGATATAACAATATTATCATTAGGAGTATCTATGATATGATCATCATCATGTGGAGAAGTATTAGAAACAGGTTTAGTCAAGGATTCATCAAATTTAACATGTGATGATTCTTCAATAGTAAATGTTTTCTTATTAAAAATTCTATATGCTTTACTATGAGTAGAGTATCCAACAAAAATACCTTCATTGGATCTAGCATCAAATTTATCTAAAGCATCTTTTGTATTTAAGATAAAGCATTTACATCCAAAAATCTTAAAGTAAGAAACTTTTGGAATTCTATTATGAAACAATTCATAAGATTTTTTATTTAAAAATGGTCGAATAAGCACACGATTTAAAACATAACAAGCAGTAGCAGTAGCTTCAGCCTAAAAATATTTTGGTAAGTTACTATCCATAAGTATAGTTCTAGCACATTCTTACAAAGTCCTATTCTTTCTCTCTACAACACAATTTTGAGGAGATGCTCTAGGAAATGCAAAATTATGTGTAATACCATACTTATTACAGAAATTTGAAAAAGATTCATTTTCAAATTCTCCTCCATGATCACTTCGAATAGTGACTATGTTTAGAGACTTTTGATTTTGAATTCTTTTACAAAAACTTACAAATTCATCAAAAGTATCATTTTTATTTTTAAGAAAAATTACCCATGAAAAACGTGAATAATCATCAACAATGACAAAAACATATCTACTCTTGTTTAATGAAGAAACACGAGTAGGGCCAAATAAATCCAAATGCAATAATTCTAAAGGTCTATTTGTAGAAACTAAATCCTTTGATTTAAAAGATGATTTAACTTGTTTTCCTAATTGACAAGAATCACAAAAATAATCCTTTTTAAAAGCAATTTTTGGAAGACCTTTAACTAAATCAAATTTAGAAATCTTAGAAATAGTTTTCATATTCAAATGACCAAATCTTTTATGCCATAAAAAATAATCATTATTTGAAGCAAGTAGACATAAATTATCATTTGATAACATGCATGTTATTGATAATTCATAAATATTATTGTTTCGTAAATATTATTGTTTCGAAAACCTTTAAATAAAATATCTTTCATATTAGTATCATAAATAAGACAAGCATCTTTTTCAAAAACAATTTTATAACCCTTATCACATAATTGACTAATACTTAATAGATTGTGTTTTAAACCTCTTACCAAAAGAACATTTTCAATAAGGGGTTTTGAAATGTTACCAACTATGCCGGTACCAATAACTTTTCCTTTGTTATTGTCTCCAAATATCACTGTACCTCCCTTATTGATTTGAACGGAAGATAGTAGTTGCATATGTCCGGTCATGTGTTTGGAACACCCACTATCAAGTATCCATTTTTCCTTATTAGGTACCTATAAGATAGAAACAATATATATGGTACCCATCATGATAGGGTCCGAAAAAGATTAGTCTTTAGGAACCCAAATCTAATTGGAATTTGGTTTCCACTTGTTAGTATAAACATAATTCTTAGAATTACACACATCATGTATATAAGATGCAATATAAACATTTTTATCAACATTATTTAGATTCTTAGGAACCCATATATATTTGCATCTAATTCTTTTTGAAATAGTATTTATTTTCACAAAAGAATTATTATTATGAAGATGTGTAGATTTTACAAAATTGGTTTTTGAAAATCCAATACCAACATGACTAGGTTTATACATCTTATCTTTTGAAAAACCAAGACCAAAATGATTGTTAGACATCTTTTGAGAAGATAATAAAACATTTAAATTCTCTTTTCCTTTATTAAACTTTGTTACATTTTTCAAAAGATCTTCATACTTAATTTTGAAAACAATCATGTCTTTATATAAAATAGAAATTCTAGAATTTAAAGAAATAGTTTCCTTTTTAAGTAAAGAATTTTCTTTTAAGAAAATTTCATTATCCTTTTTTAAAGATGCAATAACTTTTTCAAAATCTTCATTTTGAGAACTAAGAGAAGATGTTTGAGAAACAAAACATGCATTTTCATGAATGAGTCTTTCATTTTCCTTTATTAAAACTTTATTTCTAATCTTTTCATTTTTGAAATTATTATAAAGTTCATTAAAGGCTTCTAATAAATCATCATAATCTTGTACCTCATCTTCTTGGGCCATGAAGCAAATATTGGCGGTTTCCGTTGCTTCTTCTTCGTCAGAGGAAGATGAGTCGCTATCATCCCATGTTGCTTGAAAGGCTTTCTTCTTCTTGTTGAACTTGTTGAACTTGTTGGACTTGTTGAAAGTCTTGAAGTGTTCTTTTGATTTCATCAATGGACAATCCTTCTTCATGTGGCCTGGTTTGTTACACTTAAAACAAGTAGGAATATCGTTAGTATCTTTATTCTTATTATACTTACCTTATTTTAAGAACCTTTTGAACTTTCTTGAAAGCATGGCCATTTCTTCTTCATCTTCATCCGAATTGTCCGTATCTGAAGTTGCATGGAAGGCAAGAACTTTCTTCTTGGATTGATGTTGTTGTTCGTCCTTCTTTCTTTCTTCTATTTGCACTTCATATGCCATTAGATTACCGATTAGGTTTTCTAATGTCATAGTGGAGAGATCGTTCGCCTCTTCAATTGCGGTTGTCTTCTTCTCCCATTCCGGTGTGAGTGCTCGAAGAATCTTACGGACTCTTTCAACTTGAGTGTAGTCCTTTCCAAGGGATGCAAGAGTATTGGTGATGTCGGTGAATCTTGTAACCATTTCGGATATGGTTTCATTCTCCTTCATCTTGAACAATTCAAATCTGTGTACAAGAACAGAAATTTTAGATTCTTTAACTTTATTCGTACCTTCGTGTGTTACCTGAAGTGTATGCCAAATTTGATGTGCAGAAGTGGATGTTGACACACGATTGAACTCTTCTTTGGTTAAGGCACAAAATAGAGCGTTCATCGCCTTGGCATCAAGATTTGCATTCTTCTTTTGATCTTCATTCCAAGCGTTGTAGTTGGTTGTTGGCTTGGTGTATGATGCTTCTACAATGTTCCAAAGATCGTAGTTGAGCGACTGCAAGTAGATCTTCATTCTACACTTCCAATAATTGTAATTGGTTCCGTCAAATAGCGGTGGTCGTTGTGTAGAATGCCCCTCTTTGAATTGGGATGATGTGAACTCCGTTGTCATCCTTGTATGGTTGTTGCCTTGAACCTGCTCTGATACCAAATGTAGGATCTATAATCAAAGCAACACAACACTAGAGGGGGGGTGAATAGTGTTTATAAAAAATTAAACAAACTACTTGCAGGAAATAAAGTAATCAAGAGATAAACAGAAAATACAAACGCAAACACCGGAGATTTATCCTGGTTCGGTCCTTGTGACCTACATCCAGTCCCCAAGCAAAATGCTTGAGATTTTCCCTTTCTTTACTTGTGTACACCCACAACAAATGCCTTGTACACCACTTGACAAACACCCTTTGCCAAATGTGCACAACTTCTCTTTACACCAAAGAGAACACGCCTTGTACAACTTTCTTCTACTTCCAAGAAGACGCCTTGTACAAAATCTTCTTTGAATGAATACAATGATTTCCTATAGCCTTGATACTGAATGTGTAGTGGACAAGGTTCAGTATAGGAAAGTTTAACTTCAGAAAACTTCACTAAGGGAATGGCTTTTGGTGAAGAACAGAAGTTGGAAAACAGTTTTCAGGAATTCTGGAATTTTTCTTTTGGAAAACTGATGGAAAGAATTGGTAATTGGCCTTAGGAATAACTTCCCTATTTATAGCTGTAGACTAGGGTCAGTTAGGGTAGTTATGGAACCAATTCAGACATTTTAAACGTTGGAAAACGTTGTCAAATGGATCAGATAAGAGAAACTGTCCAACAGTCAGAAACTGCCTATAGTCGACTAGGATTCTGAGTTAGTCGACTAGTCTAGGCAAAACTTCAACTATTAGTCGACTAGGTTTATCAATTAGTCGACTAGGGATATGTCTGTTGGAAAAATAGGTTTCTGGATAACTGAATTTAGTCGACTAAAAATAGTGATTGGTCGACTATAAACTGTATTAGTCGACTTGGTAAATAGGTGTAGTCGACTAATTTGTGTTTCAGACAGAAACAGAGAGTTGGATACATTTTGTATCTGATATTAGTCGACTTGAAAAATGGGTTAGTCGACTAGGGTATCTGTTAGTCGACTAGGTAGGAAAGTCAAGTCGACTAATTTTGCATTCAGAGTCCAAACAGAGAATTAGAATTTTGGTTTGGAAGAAACTAGTCAACTAGGAGTTTTTGGCAAGTCGACTAAGTAT
The DNA here is from genome assembly GCA_038442645.1 of Agave tequilana. Classification (NCBI taxonomy): domain Eukaryota; kingdom Viridiplantae; phylum Streptophyta; class Magnoliopsida; order Asparagales; family Asparagaceae; genus Agave; species Agave tequilana. Next base: position 163,098 of record JAVJIF010005767.1, read on the forward strand.
GGGTTAGTCGACTATATCAATAGGGCAAGTCGACTTGGGAAGGTTTATTTGTGTAAGTGATCAAGGCTATTCACATAATTTCTAAAGTTACACAACAACTTCCAAAATCACCCATAATCTTCAATAGTCTTCATCTGAGGTAGAGCAATCATCATGAGGTAGAAATACTTGTCCATCATCAAAATCTAGCAACTTGATAGGCTTCAACATCTTGAACTTGTTAGGCTTCAACACTAAGCTTTTGCCATGAACTTGCATGCGGAGGACACTTCGGTCCCCGCAAGACTGCAGAGAAAGTTTTACAAAGTGGGTTTTACTGGCCCACTTTGTTCAAAGACTCATTCCACTTTTGCAAGACATGTGCAAATTGTCAGAAGATAGGAAAATTTCAAGAAGAGACATGATGCCCCTGAACCTGATCCTTGAAGTTGAAATTTTTGATGTTTGGGTTATCGACTTCATGGGACCATTCCCTAATTCCTTCGGCAACTAGTTCATTTTGATTGTTGTAGATTACGTCTCTAAATGGGAAGAAGCTATGCCAACTAGACCATTGACAACAAAGTGGTTGTCAAATTTCTCAAAAAAAACATCTTCTCCCGATTAGGCATCCCCAGAGCGATAATTAGTTATAATGGATCGCATTTCTACAATAGAGTTTTTGAAGCTCTAATGCGAAAATATTCAATAGATCACAAGTTATCCACTCCATATCATCCCTAGACAAATGGGTAGGTCGAAGTCACCAATCAACAGATCAAGCTCATTTTGGAAAAGACTGTCGGACAAAACTGAAAGGATTGGTCGGTCAAACTCAACGATACATTGTGGGCTTACAGCACTGCTTTTAAGACAGTCCTGGGGATGTCTTCTTACAGAATCATATTCAGAAAAGCCTATCATTTACCAATCGAGTTAGAACACCATGCCCTATGGGCTATTTAGCAACTCAATTTTGATCTGACTAAGGTCGGTGAGCTAAGAAAACTACAGATCTCAGAATTAGAGGAGATACAGAATGAAGCTTATGAGAACGCTCAGATCACCAAAAGCAGGACTAAACTTTTTCATGATCAGATCATATACCAGAAAAACTTTGCCCCAAGAGATAAGGTTATGCGGTACAAGTCGAGGCATCACATTTTCGCGGGGAAGCTGAAGACTCGTTGGTCTGGACCGTTCATTGTGCGTACCGTTTTCCCACACTGTGCTGTGATTATTGTAAATCCTAAGAACAACACGGAATTCAAAGTGAATGGGTAAAGACTGAAGCCCTTTTTGATCACTGAGCCTGTATCCCAGGCTAAACTTGTGCTATGTCTTTTCACTCCGTCATACACCTGACCATCGCCATCCACACACCACCCACAAAAAAAAAGTGTAATTAAAAATTTTTTTCTTTTTGTTTATATGCTCACCCCTTATATACTTGTACATAACCTTTTAGAAATTTCTTCTTCTTCCTCTCCCTTAGCCTATTCGGACTTGGCCGGCCCGAGTCGACGGCGACGGTAATCTCTTTTCTCCCCCCTATATATTGCATTTGCATTTACATGACTAAGCATTGAGGACAATGCATTAGATAGGTGGGGGGGTGCTAACATTCTTTCTTTTCTTTGTATTATAAAATAAAAAATAAATAAAATAAAACTCCTAAACGGAAAATGATTTTTTATACTCTTTATGAAAATACCAAAAGATTGTAAGAATTAAGGGAATCTTATTAATGAATCTTTATTTTTTTGTCTAAATAAACAAGAAACTCTTTATGAAAATACCAAAAAGGATAAGGAAAATAACTCATACATTCTATTTAGCCTTAGTAGAATATGCATAAACCACACACACATTCTTGAGATTTAGAGACACAACTCTGAAAAAAAGAAAGAAAAAAAGCTTGATAATTGTGCCTCTAGAAGCATGATTACTCACTCCAAAAAAATAATAAATATATAATATGGAAGAGAATCTTGATTCCATGGCCTACTCTACTTGCATATTTGACCTGAGGGGTGTTTTTCCATCTGGTGCCCTAAAACCATCTGGTTTGGGAGTCATCGGTTTGATATGTGTTACATGAGTAAAGTAGAAAGCCTAATGAAACCAATAATAATAAATAAATATTACTAAAATTAAATGATATTCAAAGTTGAATTGAAAAATCCCAAGCACATCACACTTACACATTATGCATATCTACCAAAAGCAAAATAACAGAATGAGTTAGAAGTAGAAGATCCTATCTAAATTTAAAGAAAAGCCATAATTTCTTCTTTTATGAAGGCAAAAGTATAGGAGGACTTATGATGGTTGAACCTAATTCTTACATCATTCGGTCACTTTTACTTAGATGATTGAAAGTTCTTTTTCTTGAAAGAGGTTTGCTAACAACTAAATATTTTTCTTCAATTACTGGATTTTGTGGGTGCAATCCGTTGAAAACCCTCGGAGACAACACTCCTCCTCTAGGGGAAACCTAGAGGTTTAAAGGCTTGTTGCACATGCTCAGTGCAATCGCGTCACCTGCGAAAGTGGCGTAATAATTTTCTTATTTTTGTTAGGCTTGGGACGAGCAAAAAGATAAGTGTGGGGGTCTGATTAGTCTCTAATTTTGCATAATTTTTATCACATTCGCATATTTATTAGATATAAAATTCTGCTAATAAAGCTCTACTAGCTTGATCCTAGGTCCATGGTGTGCAAATGAAGAAGAAGACCCTAAATCACCATTTAATGGGTGATTAAAGGCCTACCAAGTAGCCATTGACCTTAAGGAGGTGATTTTATCAGCTCAGGACATCAAATCCAGAATCCAGAAGATCCAGCTGACAGGAGACAGAAGGGACAGCACGCTACAGGAACCCAGGCGCACACACCCTGGCAGGGCCGCATTTCTGCGACCGCACCCGTACTTTGGGCCAGGGGTTGTCCCTCTGGCCCCCTTTCCCCTGATGCCTATAAAAAATCCCCCTGTGTTCTGAAGATGGGGATATCCAGAGTTTAGGAGTTATTATTATCTTGTTTTAGGAGTTGTACTTGTTGTTGTTTCCTTCTTTTTCTAGTTTTAGTTTAGCCATTAGAGTGAAAGAGAGACGGTGTGTAAAAGTTATATTTGAAGGTGGCAATCTAATACAAGTAATACTTCTCTTTCTTCTTTCCATTTACTTGTGTTTTCTATTTACTTTTACTTTCTTATTTTAGTGTAGTACTCCTTCTCTTATCTCTTCTCTTTTGTTGTTTCTTTTCTAACTCATGTCTAACTAACTCTTTCAATTTGTGACTAACTAACTACTAACCCACTAATCTCTAAAAACTTGATTGATAAACTAAATGAGTCAATAGTTTCAAAGAAGCCTTGTGCAAACGAAAGCTATGACATCTTAAGACGAGGGTTCTAACTCTAACTTACTTATAAGCATTAGCTCTCTTATATTTCATGCTTAATAGGTTTTTGATGATCTATAAACTTTGCTTGCCTTCATAAGTTGAGATTTTTCTTTTAACTTTGCCGATACTATTAGTGAACTTTTGTCTTCTCTTATTCTCGCCTTCTATTGGATCTTGATAAGGGAATGTCCGAGTTTTTGCCGTGTAAAGCTAAGTTAAAGAAAGAACTTTCACTCGATTTTTACGTGAATAGTTCCTATGCATAAAGGTTATGCTTGCCTATGATCCATCATGAGGCTACATTTTTAAGAAGTAAGAGATCAGTGGGAGCACTTGTAGAAAGTTAGCCATATATTTTTATCATTGAGAAAATTCACTTTTACAAACCAACAAACCAATTCAAACTATTCTTGAAACAAACTTGTTTTCATTTTCAAATTCTTTATTTGAAACAAATAACTTTCTTTTTCCTTGAACAAAAAAGCCACATCAAGCTTTCATCGCTCTCTATCCTTGTGGATACGACCCGCATAGCCACTTCGCTACTATGGAAGAATCGCAAAAGTAGTAACATCGACCCACACTCCTTTACTTATAATTGTGCATGCTTTTTGCCGATCATTTAGAAATCCCTAGCACATCACACTTACACATTATGCATATCTATCTAAAGCAAAATAACAGAATAAGTTAGAAGTACAAGATCCTTTCTAAATTAAAAGAAAATCATAATTTCTTCTTTTATGAAGGCTAAAGTATAGGAGGACTTATGAGGGTTAAACCTAATTCTCATATCATTCGGTCATTTTTACTTGGATGATTGAAATTTCTTTTTCTTGAAAGAGATTTGCTGACAACTAACATTTTTCTTTATTTATTGGATTTTTTGGGTGCAATCCGCTGAAAACTCTCAGGAGACAATACTCCTCCTCTAGGGGAAACCTAGAGGTTTAAAGCCTTGTTGCACATGCTCAGTGCAATCGCGTCACCTGCGAAAGTGGTGTAATAATTCTCTTTTTTTTTTTGCTCGGAACGAGCAAAAAGATAAGTGTGGGGGTGTGATTAGTCCCTAATATTACATAATTTTTACCACATCTGCACAATTATCTTATATAAAATATTGCTAATAATGGTTTGCTTGAGTGATTCTAGGTCCATGGTATGCAATGGAGAAGAAGACCCTAAATCACCATTTAATGGGTGATTAAAAGCTTACAAAGTAGCCATTGACTCTAGGAGGGAATTTTGTCAGACCTGGGGACTCAAAATAGAAATCCGGAGACTACAACTGACAGGGGAGAGAAGTGACCACACACAGCAGACGGTGCTGCGTGCGCCGCCCTATTAATGACACGAAAACGTGGCCCTAGCCATTTTTCCATAGCCATACGAGCGTAGCCGCGCCCGTGCTTTGGGCCAGGGGTTATCCCCCTGGCCCCCTTTCCTCTGGTGCCTATAAATGCCCCCTTGGAGTTCTACAGAGGGGATATCCAGAGTTTAGGAGTTATTGCTATTTCGTTTTTACGAGTTGTAGTTGTTTTGTTTCCTTCTTCTTCTAGTTTTAGTTTAGCCATTAGAGTGAAAGAGAGAGAGTGTGTGTAAAAATTGTATTTGAAGGGTGATAAGCTTATACAAGTAATTACTTCTGTAATTACTTCTCTTTCTTCTTTTCATTTACTTATTTTCATTTGCATCATCTCTTTGTTTTAGTGTAACACCCTTTTCTCTTTACCTCCTCTCTTATTGTTTCTTTTACTACCATGTCTAACTAACTCTTTCATTGCATGGCTAACTAACTACTAACCTACTAATCTCTAACAACTTGATTAATAACCCAAATGAGTCAATAGTGTTAAACAAGCCTTGTGCAAATGAGAGCTGTGACATCTTAAGACGAAGGTTCTCACTCTAACTTACCTACAAGTATTAGTGATTGTGGTTTTACCTGCACACAAAAATACAGAATTTTAAAACTTAGAATGAAGAGCGCAAGTACTCAATGATACCACAATAGCAAGTGGCTATGCGGGTCGTGATCCATAAGGAGGGACTAGGGATGGAAGCTTTCTTAGCAAGGTCTCTTTTAGGTTACAAAGAATGGTTAAAGATCTTCTTTTAGTTCTTAAAAGGAAAATAAAAAAGAGTTATAGTTAAGTTAGGAAGAAAGTGATAGATATAGAAGGTGGAGAAAATAGAAGTGAAAATGTACAAAAAAAAATGAAAAAGAGTGATAAAAGAAGTGGTAGATTGTGGTGTTCTAAACTAAAGAATTAAAAGAAAAGAGACTAAAAGTTACTTACCTTCTTTGGCCAAACACTTACCTTGAATCTGTGGCAATGATGTTACCTTGAAGTGAGGCGATCAACACATAGCCCATAAGAGTTGATTCTCGTCTCTTCCACGTTATATCGTCAAGATGATGCAAGTATGAAGTGATACAGAATGAGAATAAAAATCCATCATCATAAGCTATCAGTGGCACTCGCAAGGGAAAGGCTTTTTCGATGCTATAAGACTCACTTGGATAGTAATTGGTACCAAAAGAAGAAAAGTAGAAAGGAAGAAGAAGAACACAAAAAACAAAGAACTTATAAATGCAACTATAGATTCAATCTTATAACAATAAGAGAAAAGAAGAACAACTTACACCGGTGTCACTCTCAGTGCAAGCTTCACTCTCGTTCTCCTATGAAACTCTGATGTCCTCTGAATTACATAAATAAAACTGAAAATTACATAAAAAAAAAATAAAAACCTACACTAAAAAGAAGAAAAAACTGGCATAAAGTCTATCTCTGCATGGTCGTCCCTTTTTTGCCTTTAGGATTGCAGGTATTTATAGGAGAAATGCAGAGAGTAGAGGAGTATGAAGATAAGGGAAGCTGGCTATTTCTGAATTTGAATCCTCCCCTTATCTCCAAACTTGATTTGATGTAGATATTCAGTTCTGATCTGCAACTTACTGGCCTATTAATTGCTAAATATAACTTATTAAATGATAGAATTAGAAATAATGATCTACTTAAGAGTTGTAGCCCTTTAAATTCTCTTTCTGGATCATCTTGAATCATCAGATTGGATTTCTGGTAGCGAAAGTTATGATTCAAATACTAAAATGTATCCAACCAGAATCTGAGTCAAAATTGCTTCATCTCAATCGTTAATCTTCTCTCTATCCGTTTATCCCTTTAGATTTGGACTCTATTTTTTATGTTATCCTCGGTTGATCTTTAGCTTTAACAACTTGATTCACCAAAAATTGAATTTAACCAACTGGATTTGGGATCATCCTCCTCTAACCAAATAGATCTAGTTAAATTTGAATTTAACTGATATTTATTTGATATTATCCTCTTCTCCCCATGATTATCTTCTGCAAAAATAGACATTTATGACAAGAAATTTAGCAGATTTATTACATGATAAATGTGGATATGTAATAAAGAATAATGCAATAAATGTGTGCAATCACACTATCACACCTATCTTTTACTCGTCCTCAAGCAAAACAACAAAACTAAATCAAAGATTATTAGACTACTTTCGCAGGTCACACGATTGCACTGAGCTTGTGCAACAAGCCGTTAAATCTCTAGGTTACGGCTAGAGGACGAGTTTTATCTCGTAAGGGTTTTCAGTGAATTGCACCCACAAAATCCATAAAGAAAGAGAAAAATATTAATATTTTGAAAACACATTTTGAAAGAAAAATATTTGAAATATTATTGTAAGATTTAACTAATCAATAAGTTATACGAAAATCAAAATTTTCATTCATAAACTTAGTCTCTATTCAAAAATTTATTATCAATCAAAGTAAGGAGTCAAATTGTACTTCTCATCTAGTCTATTACTTTACCCTAAGTCATATGTACCTTCGTGACCGTGAAGTGATTAGACTAAGAAGGTGTACTTATTATGTGTATAAAGATGTATTTGATGTACCCTTTCTTGTCTCCGCTATAGTATAGGACTATACCGAGTCGAATCTCAGGGAGAGCTCGCGATGGAAGCTTTAACGTGTGGTGGTGAAGTGAACAAACGAGTATTCTTCTCTTGCTTATAAACTTAGTGAAGCAAATGAAAAAAAAAACTAAAAGAAGATGGATATGTTCATGGTGGAAAAGTCGTGGGAAAAGAAATCAAGAAGTGGATGTGGTATTCACAAGAAAAGGAAAGAAAACTTAAAGAAAGAATAGATCCATGACTAGCTTACCTTGCTAGCTTGCCAAGACTTACTAGACTCCTTGATAGCGAATGCGTGCCTAATGTTGTCACTCCATCGGCTTAGGTTTCGTCTTGCGTGTTGACCTAATTACTTTCTCACTTGGTAGACGGTGGTTTAACCGTCGGAGAAGAGAAGATCATACAACTTGCAAGATTAACAAAGGCAATCACCCATGAGTTAGTGAAGTAAGCTAAACTAGTGGTAAACTAGTACATGGAGAAGGAATTAGCTAGAACAAGCCATAAGAAAGGTAAAACAAAGCATGGAAGTAAATTGCAAGTAATTAAAGCAAGAAGTGAAATAAAGCAAGTAAGAATGCAAGAAAACTAGAACCAAGCTTCAAGTAGAGGAAGGAGGATGGATCAATCCTTGTTGCTTCAAGTGTCACCCTTGATTACACAAGCTCTCTCCCTCACAATCACTCTCTTTTACATTGAATTCTAGGGAAGAAGAAGAGGGATCTAAAGAACAAAACCTAAAGAGAAAAATACATGAAAATTACAACAACTAAACTAATCTCCTCTCTTCTCCATTCAGTCTCAGCTCGCAGGTGAAGGTCACATATTTATAGCATGGGAGAGAACCTTCGAGAGCCTAGTTTGTTGCCACAAAATCCGGATCTCAACAACCCCAAGATTGCCGCGTTTTGGCGGGAAATCGCGGCACGATCTGGGCCGTTGATCTGGATCTTTCTGTTGGAGATCAGTTACAAGGTTGTTAGCCACGTGGACTACTTGGATTCTCCAATTGGCGCGCGGATCTCTCTAGATCTGGATTTGAATTTGGCTTTATCTTTAATCTTGATTAATCACTTAATTATGGTTAATTAAGTGATTATTTGGATATCTCTCCTTTAAGTATGTACCTGCAAATATGTAGAGAAGAGGAGTAAAAATCACATATTTATTTGTAATATGCATGGGAGTTATGATGTAAAATATGCAATATTGGATACTAATCACACCCCCACACTTATTCTTTTGCTCGTCCCGAGCAAAACAAAGAAAAGAAAAAACTATACTACCAAATTTATTGCACCACTTTCGCAGGTGACGCGATTGCACTGAGCATGTGCAACAAGCCGTTAAACCTCTAGGTTACCCTAGAGGAGGAGTGTTGTCTCCTGAGGGTTTTCAGCGGATTACACCCACAAAATCCATAAAGAAAGAAGACAAATGTTAGTATTTTGAAAACGCATTTTGAATAAGAGACATGTTTACGAACTATTTTTGCGAAAATATAAGTGATCTAAGGTCATAAGTCCACCTATAATCATTCTTTCTTAACTTAGTATCCATGCAAGATCTTGCTTTTAATTAAGGTAAGAATTCAAAATTGGATTGAATACTTTATCTTTCATAAAACCTAGATAGTATGCACACTGTGTAAGTGAAAATTTCCTTGGATTTCAACTCCAACCATAAAGCCATTTATTTATTTATATATACTTTTTTATGCTTTTTTTTTTTTCTTCCCTTAGTTTAGGCTTTCTAGTCTACCCTTGTAGCGAGCCTTTAACCGATGACTCCCAAACCAGACGGTCTTAGGGCACCAGATGAGAAAACATCCCTCGGGTTTAAGGTCTCGAGTAGAAAAGGCCACGAAACTAAAGGGGATTATTTATTTCCTTTACCACCGTTAGGCGTGAATAATCATGCTTCTTGAGGCATAATTCTCCAGCTTAATAGGTGATGTTTTATTTATATATTTTTTTCTTTTTTTTTTATTTTTATATATGGCATTTTTGGTCTTTGTTTCCATCCCAAGAAATGTTTAAGTGTGAAGTGCATATTATCTAAGGCAAAAAATGTAAGATAAAATATCTCCTCAATTTTACTTACTTAGCCTATAATTTTCAAACAAGATCTATTATTTCAACTATGTTTAAGATATCATAATTAAGGCTTTCTTAATCTCTAAGATACATCTTAATTTTCTTAAAAATAGATCAAAACTTTGTCTCTTTTTTCAAAAAGTTTTTATTTTTTTATTTTTTTATTTTTATTATTTCTAAAGAAATGTAAAAAGAAAGAAAGGAAATGTAAAAGAAAGAAAGTCTAAAAACTCTATGTTAGTAAACCCTCCCCCACACTTATTTCATGCATTGTCCTCAATGCATCATGATATATGTATGCATGAAACAAAATAGAGAGGGAATGAAAAAATTACCTCAAGGTGGTGGTTCCGGTGGTGGTCGGATTGGTCCACGAAACATGGCCCAATCAACTTTTCTTTGGGTTTTGAGGAACCCACCAAAAATCTCAGAAATATGACCCATAAAAATGATGCATGCGTGAAGGCTCTTTATTATGTACATGACCCCATCTAATTTCAAGATTTTCCTAATAATTTCAGAGTCATTTTCATCAAGATCCTTGTCCCAGAATGGAAGATGAAATGATAGAGCAGTTGACTTGGACTCTGGAAGAACAGGAACGACTACCGACTCAGGGAAGTGAATTAAGTCAAGTGATGGTGCCGGAGTCGAAGTGAGGTCAAAAATTGGACCCAAGTCAAGAAATGAAAACTCAAGTCCACAATCATTGTCCAACAATGGGATGTGACCTAATATGGGTGATATCTCTTTACTTCTAATATTAAGGAATTCAAGCTCATCGCCATACAATTCTTCAAAACTTAAGTCAAAATCTTCTGATAGAATTGTACAATCAGTTTCAGAAGTAAAGAGATCGAGAAAATCAAGGTCACATTTCTCATTGAGTTCAATTCCACAAGATGGAGAACTTGCCAAAATGTCAATAGAATCTTCAAAAGTGTAGAATTGGGCAAGTTCAATATGATCCTCAAAGATGGATGATTCAACTTCATTGTGAATTGTGAAAGGATCCAAGATTGACTCTGGGAAAAGATTGATATGAGGTAAAGATACCGGAGTCATTATGGAATAAGGAAAAAGAATTGAATCACTGAGTTTGGGTTCAAGATCACATTCCTCATGTAGTTCAATTAAATGTGGAGAACTTGCCAATTTATCAATGGGATTTTCAGAAGTATGGAATTGGCCAAGTTCTATGTGATCATAAAAGATTGGTGATTCAATTTCACAATGGATAGGAAATGGATCCAATACTGACTCGGGAAATGGATTGAAATCAGGTAAGGATATGGAAGTCATGATTGAATCAGGAAGTAATATGGAATCATCAAGTGGAAGTTCAGGATCAAAATCATGTTCCAGTTCAATTTCAGAAAAAGGAAAACTTGCCAAATTGTCAAGTGGATCAGAAGTGTGGACAAGTTCATTTTTAGGAAATGAGAAACTTGCCAAAATGTCAACGGGATTTGAATTTTGGACAAGTTCAAGTTTAGGAAATGAAAAACTTGCCAATGTATCAATTGGATCTGAAGTTTGGACAAGTTCAGGTGAATGTGCTGAAATTGAATCTGGATTTCCAAGATGACAAGAGTCTTGAGTCATATCAATAGAGTGTGGTATAACTGGATTAGTCAAATGTTGATAGGATAGAGTTTCCTCTTTCCTAAGAAGGTTATCCAATTGTTCTTTCACACTATTGATAGACTTGGCATGTGATTTTTGATATTGTAACATAGACTCTTGCAAGATGTCTATACTCTTTTCTAGAATTGATGTATCTTCAAATGATTGTTCTAGAATGGGAGTATAGGAATCTTGACTTTGGAAAGTTTGTGAATAGTGTGAGTCAAAAATGTGTGGTGATGGAAGAGTGGACTCACACAAGAAATCTTTACTCGTTTCCATGACAAATGGTTGTTCACACTGAGAAGGTGGAACTGAGTAAGATTCTTGAAAATACTGTGGAATTGGAGAGGGAAATAATTCAGGAAGTGTTTGCTCAGCTCTCTGTAAGTTAGCTTCTAAACTCCTTAGTAACTCAGATTTTTCTTCAACTGGTTCAGAAAAAGGAGTATATGAAGCGGAATCGGGAAATGAATCTTGTGAATATTGTGGACTTGGTGGAAATGGTGGACAAGGAGGTAGATAATTAAACTCGGGGGACTGGAATCCCCAATGACTCGATGAAGAGTTGAAATTATTTTGGACATTATAATTGTTAGATGGGGGGTATGGGTCATATTGATTCGGATAAGGCCAACCCGGTGTATTTGGTTGGTGCATATTATAAAACACCGGGTTGGAATTATCCGAATATGGAGATGGTGTGAAATATGGATTATTATTGAAAGAATTGTTGAAGGCCATATCACACAATCACAAACAAAAACAAACAAGCAAACAAACAAACAAAAGAAAGAAAACTTCTAACCTAAGTTAGGGTAGACTTAGACCTAGACGACTCCCAACTGATAGACTGTCCACGGGAGGTTTAGTGTAGACTCTAACCACAAGCTAATCAGCCAGGGAAGGGTAAGGTTGGTGGGAGGTTTTCCGTCCGGAGACGTTCCTTAATTAAGTAACCAGCAACCTTCGGGCTTTCGGCCCTCAACCCCTTTCCTAGACACCGATTTTGCAAGAGTTAAGTTCCAACACTTTTCCCCCTTAGGATAATCTCCTAAGTGAGTCCGAGATGTCCCTAGGGCCAACGTCTACTTTTTTTTATTAAATTAGGCTTGGGTTAGTGAGTGCTTGGGAAAATGGTTTTCGGGCTAAGGAAAGGGTAATGACCTCCCCACCTTATCTTATTTACAGGTATTGCCCTTAAAATTGATTCGTGCAAGTGTACGATGTAAACAACCAAGAATCACTCAAAGCGGAATTAAATCATACAACGAGTGAGTCCTAGTCTATATGCTTATGCTTACGTACCTTGTCCCCCGCACTCTTCAACAGTAAATGTAAAGTAATTGAAAGACACGTGCCTATAATGCAAGATGTCTAAACAATTTTTATCAATTTACACCAAATCTTTTACTGTTGATTAGCAAATATCAGGTGAAGAATACAAGATTTCAGATATATCAGCAGAAGTAATTTGCAAAGCAGCAATCCCTGCAGAAAAATTATTAGAAGTGAACTCCTCTTTGCCGCGTTCCCACGGCAAAATGCCGCGGCTACGCGGCAATTTGGAGGGATCCTGGGCTCTGCTTTCTTGAACAGAGGCCCAGGTCCACTTATATGTTTCTTCTGTGCAAGATATTCTGTATCTTCAACCTGTACCTGCAACAGAGAAGAAATATCGTTTAGTTTCTCACTTTTAAAAATACCGTTGCTCTCCCCGGCAACGGCGCCATTTTTTGATTAGACTAAGAAGGTGTACTTATTATGTGTATAAAGATGTATTTGATGTACCCTTTCTTGTCTCCGCTATAGTATAGGACTATACCGAGTCGAATCTCAGGGAGAGCTCGCGATGGAAGCTTTAACGTGTGGTGGTGAAGTGAACAAACGAGTATTCTTCTCTTGCTTATAAACTTAGTGAAGCAAATGAAAAAAAAAACTAAAAGAAGATGGATATGTTCATGGTGGAAAAGTCGTGGGAAAAGAAATCAAGAAGTGGATGTGGTATTCACAAGAAAAGGAAAGAAAACTTAAAGAAAGAATAGATCCATGACTAGCTTACCTTGCTAGCTTGCCAAGACTTACTAGACTCCTTGATAGCGAATGCGTGCCTAATGTTGTCACTCCATCGGCTTAGGTTTCGTCTTGCGTGTTGACCTAATTACTTTCTCACTTGGTAGACGGTGGTTTAACCGTCGGAGAAGAGAAGATCATACAACTTGCAAGATTAACAAAGGCAATCACCCATGAGTTAGTGAAGTAAGCTAAACTAGTGGTAAACTAGTACATGGAGAAGGAATTAGCTAGAACAAGCCATAAGAAAGGTAAAACAAAGCATGGAAGTAAATTGCAAGTAATTAAAGCAAGAAGTGAAATAAAGCAAGTAAGAATGCAAGAAAACTAGAACCAAGCTTCAAGTAGAGGAAGGAGGATGGATCAATCCTTGTTGCTTCAAGTGTCACCCTTGATTACACAAGCTCTCTCCCTCACAATCACTCTCTTTTACATTGAATTCTAGGGAAGAAGAAGAGGGATCTAAAGAACAAAACCTAAAGAGAAAAATACATGAAAATTACAACAACTAAACTAATCTCCTCTCTTCTCCATTCAGTCTCAGCTCGCAGGTGAAGGTCACATATTTATAGCATGGGAGAGAACCTTCGAGAGCCTAGTTTGTTGCCACAAAATCCGGATCTCAACAACCCCAAGATTGCCGCGTTTTGGCGGGAAATCGCGGCACGATCTGGGCCGTTGATCTGGATCTTTCTGTTGGAGATCAGTTACAAGGTTGTTAGCCACGTGGACTACTTGGATTCTCCAATTGGCGCGCGGATCTCTCTAGATCTGGATTTGAATTTGGCTTTATCTTTAATCTTGATTAATCACTTAATTATGGTTAATTAAGTGATTATTTGGATATCTCTCCTTTAAGTATGTACCTGCAAATATGTAGAGAAGAGGAGTAAAAATCACATATTTATTTGTAATATGCATGGGAGTTATGATGTAAAATATGCAATATTGGATACTAATCATGAAGTTTTGACTAAGGGTACTCTAACTCTAACTCTTATGCCTTATTTATTTATTTATATATATATATTTTTTATTTTATTTTTGGTGGTATTATTCCTTAGCTCTATTAGGCTTTCAAATCTGCCTATGTAACGAGCCTTTAATCGGTGACTCCCAAACCAAACGGTTTTAGGGCACCGGGTGAGAAAACACCCCAAGGACTTAAGAACTCGAGTAAATAAGGCTATAAAACTAAGAATTTTATTATATGAACTGCTTTTAGGCTTGAATACTTATGCTTTATGAGGCATAAATACCCAGCTTAATCAGAGGATTTTTATAGATATATATTCTTTTTTTTCCTTTTTTTTCAAACTTATCTAATCATCTTTTGCGTAAATACCAGGCTTGTTTAGGTCAAAGCACCTAGGTAATCAATAATTAGGTTTGTTTATTTTTCATAGATATACATATATATTTTTTTATAAGACATAAGAATCTTCATTTTTGAACCCTAAGTGTGTAAGTGTATAAAGTGCGCATATTTCATCGAGGCAAAGATTAAGACTAAATTACTTTGACAAATTATCTTCCTAACCCTAAAAATCAAACAAATAATCTTATTTTGACCAAGTATAAGAAATCCTAATTTTAATTTTCCTATTGCTTAAAATTGACTTAATTTCTTACAAAAAATATGTCAAAATATTATTTCTATTTTAAAAAAGTTTTTAAAAGTAAAGAAAATGTTAATTATTTTTTTAAATGAAAAGAAGAAAAAGCCTAAGTTATGTTAGACCCTCCCCCACACCAATCTCATGCATTGTCCTCAATGTATGAATTAATGCATAGATGTATGAAAAAGAAGAAAGGGAAGGAAAATATTACTTTAAAGTGGTGGTTCCGGTGGTGGTCTGATTGGTCCACGAAATGCGGCCCAATCAAATTTTCGGGGAGTTCGGACGAACCCATCAGAAATCTCTCTAATATAGCCCACTAAAATGATGTATGCATGAATGATTTTTATTAAATATTTTACCCCATCTAATTTCGAAATTTCAAAATTAATTTCGGAGTAAATTTTGTCAACCGCCTTGTCCCAAAATTGAGTGTGAAAAGATGGAATGATTGACTTGGACTTAGGAAGTACGAGAACTAATACCGACTCAGGAAAGTGACTTAAGTCAAGTAAAGATTCAGGAGTCAAGATTGGTTCAGGAAGTGGGTCCAAATCAAGAAGCTGAAACTCAAGTCTAGATTCATTTCCCCACAATAGAATGTGACTTAATATTGGTGATTCAAGTTCAAGAATGACAGGTGTGAGAATCAAAACTGACTCTAAAATATTACTCTAGTCGGGTGATAAAACAGGAGTCAATATTGATTTGGGAATTTGAACTGGATCACAAATTTGAGAATCAAGGTCACATTTCTCATTGAGTTAAATTTCATAAAAATGAGAACTTACCAATTTGTCAATGAGACTTTTAAAAGTATGAAATTGGTCAAGTTCAATATGATGATCATAAAAGATTGGCGATTCAATTTTATGATGAATTGGCACAGGATCCAATGTTGACTCGGAAAAAAGATTGAAATCAGATAAAGACACCGGAGTCATTATTGAATCGGGAAGTAGAATTGAATCACCAAGTTGAGGTTCAAGATCATATTCAGTCTCAAGTTCAATTTCAGGAAAGGGATAACTTGCCAAACTGTCAATGTCGTTTTCAAAATTTATAGTTTGGGCAAGTTTAAATGGTTGTACTAAAATGGAATCTTGTTTTCCAAAACAACATGATTCTTTAGCTCTAACAGAATGGTTAGCGACGTCAGAAATGGTCAAACGGTGAGAACGGAGAGTTTGGACCATCATATCTATGTCATGATTACGAGCGATTTGAGCCTGAGTCATGGCTTTAAGAATCTTTTCATAGTTGATTGGTTCATCATTTTATTGCGATTGGACTTGAAAAGACAAAGTGTTGTTTTGGAATTTGTGGTAAAATTGTGAGTTCGTCAGATTTTGTGATTATTGCTTGGACTCTCGCATACTCATTTTTAAGATTGATGGTTTTCTATTTTGAACTGGTGGAACTGAGTATGAATCTTGAAAATATTGTGGACAAGGTTGATAAGAAGGACAAGTTGGTTGAAAATTGGGCTCGGGGGAGGTGAATCCCTATTGACTCTATGAAGAGTTGAAATTATTTTAAAAATTATGGTCATAAGGTTGGCGTATGGGTTATATTGATTCGAATAAGACCAATTCGACACACTAGGTTGGTTAAAGTTATGATATGCCGGGTTAGTAATATCTAAAAAAAAGATCGGGGTGTAATATGGATTACCATTAAAATTAGAAAAATTATTGTTATAAGCCATATCACACAGGAAATGTCAAACACAAACAAAGAAAAACAAAAAAGCAAAAAAAAAAAAGAAAAAAAATCTAACCTAAGTTAGGATAAACCTTAGACCTAGGCGACTCCTAACTGGTTAGATTGTCCACAGGGGGTATATTGCCGAATCTGACCACAAGTTAATCGGCCAGGTAGGGGTAAGATTGGTGGGAGGTATCCGCGCAGAAGCGACGGGCCTAATTAAACCAAACCACCAGCTTTCAAGATTTCGCCCCTCAATCCCCAACCTTAGTCACCTATTTGGTAAGAGTCAGATTCAAATCAACTCCCTCCTTAGGTCAGTCTCCTATTTGAGTCCGAGATGTCCTTAACGTCTACTCAGTTTTAATTAGGCTTGGGTTAGTGAGTGATGAATTGTTTGTGGGCTAATGGAGGGTAATGACTTCCCCACCGTATATTGCTTATAGGACAAGCCCTTAAATCAATTTAGTGCAATGTATAAGTATATAGAAAAAAGTAATACTCAAGCAATATTTCATACAGAATGAACCTTATACTAAATGCTATGCACACATACCTTGGCTCCAGCACTCTTTAACAATAAATAGAAAATGTAATGAAATAGACACGTGCCTATGCGGGTCGTGATCCACAAGGAGGGACTAGCGATAGAAGCTTTTTTAGCAAGCTCTCTTTTAGGTCACAAAGAATGATTAAAGATCTTCTTTAGTTCTTAAAAGAAAAATAAAAAAGAGCTATAGTTAAGTTAGGAAGAAAGTGATAGATAGGGAGGTGGAGAAAATGGAAGTGGATATGTACAATAAAATTGAAAAAGAGTGATAAAAGAAGTGATAGATTGTGGTGTTCTAAACTAAAGAATTAAAGAAAAGAAACTAAAAGTTACTTAACTCCTTTGACCAAATACTTACCTTGAATCTGTGGTAATGATGTTACCTTGAAGTGAGGCGATCAACACATAGCCCATATGAGTTGATTCTCGTCTCTTCCACATTATATCATCAAGATGATGCAAGTATGAAGTGATACAGATTGAGACTAAAAATCCATCATCATGAGCTATCGGTGGCACTCATAAGGGCAAGGCTTTTTTGACGCTATAAGACTCACTTGGATAGTAATTGGTACCAAAAGAAGAAAAGTAGAAAGGAAGAAGAAGAACGCAAAAAATAAAGAAGAACTTATAAATGCAACTATAGATTTAATTTTGTAAAATAAGAGAAAAGAAGAACAACTTTCACCGTATAACTCTCAGTGCAAGCTTCACTCTCGTTCTCTTATGAAACTCTAATCTCCTCTAATTACATAAATAAAACTGAAAATTACATAAAAAAGAAATAAAAACCTACACTAAAAAGAAGGAAAAACTGGCCTAAAGTCTATCTCTGCATGGTCGTCCCTTTTTTGCCTTTGAGATTGCAGATATTTATAGAAGAAATATAAAGGGTAGAGGAGTATGAAGATAAGGAAGCTGGCTATTTCTGAATTTGAATCCTCCCCTTATCTCCAAACTTGATTTGATGTAGATATTCAGTTCTGATCCGTAACTTATTTGCATATTGATTGCTAAATATAACTTATCAAATGATAGAATTAGAAATAATGATTAACTTAAGAGTTTTAGCCCTTTAAGTCCTCTTTCTGGATCAGCTTAATCATCAGATTTGAGTTCTGATAGCGAAAGTTATGATTCAAATATTAAAATGTATCCAACCAGAATCTGAGTCAAAATTATTTCATCTCATCTGTTGATCTTCTCTCTATCCGTTTATCCCTTTGGATTTGGACTCTGTATTTGACGTTATCCTCGGTTGATCTTTAACTTTAACCACTTGATTCATCAAAAACTGAATTTAACCAACTGAATTTGGGATCATCTTCCTCTAACAAAATAGATCTAGTTAAATCTAAATTTAACTGATATTTATTTGATTTTATCCTCTTTCTCCCCCCTGATTATCTTCTATAAAATAGACATTTAAGACAGAAATTTAGCAGATTTATTACATGATAAATGTGGATATGTAATAAAGAATAATGCAATAAATGTGTACAATCAATTAGCTCTCTTATATTTCATGTTTAACGGTTTTTGGATAATCTATAGATTGTAAACTTTGCTTATTTTTATAAGTAGAGATATTCCTATTAACTTAGCCGATGCCATTAGTGCACTTGTGTCTTCCCTTATTTTCGCCCTCAATTGATATTGATAAGGGAATTCCAAGTTTTGCCGTGTGAAGCTAAGTTTAAAGGAAGAACTTTGATTCGGTCCCAACGTGAATAGTTCCTTTGCATAAATGTTATGCTTGCCTATAATCCATCGTGAGGCTACATCTTCAAGAAGTTAGAAATTAGTGGGAGCACTTAGTAGAATGCTAGCCATGCGCTTTTACCATTAAGAAAATCACTTTTACATATCATCAAACCATTTTAAACAATTCTTGAAACCAACTTGTTTTATTTTCAAATTCCTTATTTGAAACAAAGAACTTTCTCTTTTCTTGAAAAAATAAGCTGCATCAAATTTTCATCGCTCTCCCTCCCTCCTTGTGGATACGACTTGTATAGCCACTTTGCTAGTACGGAAGAATCGCAAAAGTAGTAACATCAACCCACATTACTTTACTTATTTTTGTGCTTGCTTTTTGCCGATCACTTATCCTTATTAGGATTAACTTTATACCATCAATCTTCTATAAATATATCTTCTGATTTTGAATTTGAATTTTGAAGATGATGATATATCCTTTCCTCATCCTAATTTAAAATTGATTTAAATTGAAACCCAAATTTAGATAGAATAGGGATAAAATAGAAGCTTCTTGTATCCTTATCTTCTCATTTAAGTAACTACGCACCATAATCAAAAAGAAAGTTAAATAGCAATGTTAATAAAGAATAATCGGATAAATATGCAAATGTGTGATAATAGTGCAAAATTGAAATGCAATCACACCCCACACACCTATCTTTTGATCGTCCTTTAAAAAAAAAAAAAACTAATCTAACCCAACTCACTTTCGTACAAAACATGGTTGCACTTAGCAAGTGCAGTAAGCTGTTAAATCTCTAAGTTTTTCCTAGAGGACGAGTGTTATCTCGTGAGGGTTTCAGTAAATGACATCCACAAAATTCATAAAAAAAAAGAAAACAAAATGTTAGTATTTTTGAATTTTTTTTAATTTAGAAAATATTTGAAATATTTTTACAAAATCCAAGTAATTTATAAGTCTTAGGATCATCTAACTATTCATTCCTATACTTATTCTCTATGAAAGCATTTATTATCAATCTAAGTTAGGATTAAAACTGAATTTCTCACTTAGTCTATTATTTTACTCTAAGTTATATGCACCTTTGTGATCATGGGTTTTTACTCGGATTCTTCAACTTCAACTCTTATGCATTATATATATATATATATATATATATATATATATATATATAATATATATATTTCTCCCTTTTTTTGAAAGAAGTTCGAAGTATTACCACTTCGCTGTCCATTAAGCGCTTCCTTTTTTCTCTAATATGTATAACTCGTCTAAATTTTTTTGTATAAGTATCAAGGCTTCTTGAAGCCCTAATACCTAACTAATTGATTATTAGACTTGTTAATACGTATATTATATTTATATTTTTTTTCTTTTTCTCAAACTTACCTAATTGCCTTTCATGTAAATACCAAGGCTTTCTTACGGCAAAGCACCTAGCTAATCAATAATTATATTTATTTATTTTTCATATATATATATATATATATATATATATATATATATATATATATTTCTAAGACACAAGAGTCTTTATTTTGAATCCTAAGTGTTAATTATATAAAGTATGCATATTTTATCAGTGATCTACTATTCGAGTGAGACTATTAACGATGCGCAACAAAACTACACTACTATAGAAAAAGAATTTTTAGCTGTAATGTTCGCGTTAGAGAAGTTCCGTTCGTACTTACTAGAGTCAGCCCACAGTATTTACGGACCACTCCACATTGAGATACCTCATGACAAAGAAGGACGCAAAAGCATGACTCATTCGATGGATCCTTATTTTACAACAATTCAACCTGAAGATTCGGGACAAGAAAGGTGTGAAAAATGTAGTGGCAGACCATTTATCTAAAATTCCCAATGTACCTACTAAGAAAACTCTTATCAATTATGATTTCTCAAAGGAACACATCCTAACTATTTTCAAGGAATCCTGGTATATAGACATTGTCAATTACCTTGCCATGTGATAAGTACCTTCTGAATGGAAGAAGCAGGATGATATCACTTCTTTGCCTAGTACGGTTCTTTTGGAAAGAATCATACCTTTTCAAGTATTGTCATGATCAAACATTAGACGTTGTATACCAAAGGAAGAGCATAGGAGTGTGTTAACATTCTGTCATGAGCTTGTTTACGGTGGGACACTTTGGTCCCCCAAAACTGCAGAGAAAGTCTTACAGAGGGTTCTATTGGCTCACTTTATTCAAAGACTCGTTCAACTTTTGTAAGTCATGCGCGAATTGTCAAATGACTAGGGAGAATCACAAGAAGAGATATGATACCCCTAAACCTATTTTGAAAGTTCAAATTTTTGATGTTTGAGGTATCGATTTCATGGGGCTGTTTCCAAGTTCATTCGACAACCAGTACACCTTGGTTGCGGTGGACTATGTTTTGAAGTGGATAGAGGCAGTACCAACCAAAATGACAACAGAGTTGTTGTCAAATTTCTGAAGGAAAACATATTCTCTCGTTTTGGTACCCCGCGTGCGATAATTAGTGACAATGGACCTCATTTCTGTAACAGGGCTTTCGAGGTCGTAAATATTCTATCACTCACAAATTATCCACAACATATCACCCTCCAACAAATGGGCAGGTGGAGGTAACCAATAGACAGATTAAACTCATTTTGAAGAAAACTGTTGGGTAAAATAAGAAAAAGTGGTCCACCAAGCTAATAGGTTCACTATAGGCTTACCGGATTGCTTTCAAAACTATCCTCGGTATGTTTCAATACTAGGGGTGGCAGATGGGTTGTGACTTGCCGACCCGACCCGACCCGACCCGGAGTTACCGTGTCTGGATTTGGGCTAATCGGGTTTGGGTCATAATCGGGTCGACCCGTCTTACCTGATTATTAAATGGGTCGGGTCGACCCAAACCCGCCATACCCGATTATTCTCTCTCCTCCTCGGCCTCCTCCCCTTAATCTCCTCCGTGTCGCCCCCGCCTCCTCCCCTTCACCTAAATTAAATTGTCAAAAAATATACATGAGCCCAGTTTCGAACCTGTGACCTCTAGTGTGTGAGTTTAGTGTGATGACCAACTATACCACCCAACAATTTTGTAATATAGTGTAAATAAATTATATTTATGGTTTTATCGGCTAAAACAGGTCAGGTGAGGTCGACCCGACTAAGTCTGGGTCAGGTCTGGATCTGAATTTTTGACCGGTATAGTAATCAGACCCAACCCGATTATTATACGAGTCGAGCAGTAATCGGGTCAGGTCGACCCAACCCGACCCGACCCAATTACCACCCCTACTCCATACAGAGTGGTATTTGAAAAAATACCACCTACCAGTGGAATTAGAACATCAGGCTTTATGGGCCATCAAGTAACTGAATTTTAATTAAACAAAGCTGGTGACTTAAGGAAACTGCAAATCTCAGAGTTGGAGGAGATACACAATGAAGCATATGAGAACGCTAAAATAACGAAGAGTAGAACCAAGATTTTTCACGACCCAGTCATACACAGAAAGTTTTTTGTCCCAGGACAAAAAGTTCTACTCTATAATTTACGGCTTCACATCTTCGCAAGAAACTCAAGACTCGTTAGACCGGACCGTTCACTGTGAGTACCGTTTTTTCACAAGGTGATGTGGAGATTTTTGATCCGAAAAACGGTGAGGGAGTCAAAGTAAATGGGCTGAAGCCATTTCTGACCGTTGAACCAGAGTCACAAGAGGAAGATGTCATGGGTCTTTTTGACCCATCTTACAAGTGACCATGTTCCATCACAAACCACCAATAACAAAAAAATATAAAAAATAATAAAATTTGTGTAAATAAAAATTAAGAATCTTTATAATTATCATAATTCTTTGTATATCATTCTTATACCATTTTATTGCATTTGCATTCACATATCATCCATTGAGGACAATGCATTAGATAAGTGTGGGGGAGGTTACTAACATAGAGTTCTTTGTTCATTTTTTTCATTTTTTGTTATTTTTCAGTATTTCTTTTTCTTTCTTTTTTAAAAAAAACTTTTTAAGTAGTAGAGAATTTTTGATAGTCTTTTGTAAAAATATAAATAGTTATAAGAAAACCCAAGTTAAAATTCTTTACTTTAGTCTAAATAAAAGAATATTGATTGGATAAGTAGTTTAGGAGGAATTAGGAAAATAACTCACTTCTTTACTTCTGACTTAATAAATATGTATGGCTATATACACTTGGATTTATAAACAAGACTCTAAGTGCCATACACAAAAAAAAGGAAAAAGAAAAGAAAAGAAAAAATATATATATAATTATAAATCCGATTAAGCTGGAAATTGTGCCTCAAGAAGCATTATTTATTCACGCCTAAAGGAAATAAACTTAGTTTCATGGCCTAGCTTACTTGAGTATTTAATATGAGGGAAGTTTTCTCACCTGGTGCCCTAAGACCGCGTGGTTTGGGAGTCATCAGTTAAAAACTCATCACACCAGTAAATTAGAAAGCCTAAGAAAATTAAGGACAAAAATGGTACATAAATAGACACTAATAAATTTTGTGGCATTAGAATTTGAGTTGAAAATTTTCAAGGAAATCACACTTCACGCAATGCATATTATTTAAGCTAAACAAAAGAATGAGTTTGAAGTACAATATTCCCTTGAACTTAAATAAATTATATTCTTGCATAAAGACAAAAATATAGGAAGGACAAATAAGGGTTAGACATAATGTTTATTTAGCTATTTTTATTAAGAGATTAACAAGCCTTTTTCTATTTTAAGGAGTTTTCAAAAACAACTAACATTTTCATTCTTTTTCTAGAGTTTGTGGGTGCAATCTGCTGAAAACCCTCAGGAGACAAAACTCCTCCTCAGGAAAAATCTAGAGGTTTAAAGGCTTATTGCACACGCAAAGTGCAATCACATCACCTGTGAAAGTGGTGTAATAAATTTTATTAGCCTAGTTTTTTTATGTTTTCTGTTTTGCTCAGAGGCGAGCAAAAGATCAGTGTGGAGGTATGATTAGTATTTACATTTGCATATTTTATGTCACATTTTCACATTTATTTGAATAAAATTCTGCTTATTAATTGTTCTTATCTTTTGTTTAGGTCTATGGCTTGAGATGAAGAAGCCCAAAATTCCCATTTAGTTGAGGATTTTAAAGCCACGGAAGAGCCCAACTCTTTAAGCTAGATCTGTTGTACTAGACGAGTAAAATGTCAACCCCTACGGTACAAACAACTAGGCAAGTACGGGGACTATCTACCAGAGTTGACACTGGCACAACAGCGCCAGACAGGCAGCGTTTCGCGGCCATACGGGTACGTCTGCGCCAAAAATTCAGGTCACTTCTCCCTCCCACTTGCTTCATGTCTCCTATGCCTATAAATGCCCCTCTTAGTTTCCAGAGAAGGGGATATCTAGAGTTGGAAAGTTGATGTTAGTTTGTTTTAGAATTTTCTTTACTTACTTGTATCTCCTTTCTAGTTCTTAGCTTTAGATCAAAATTGGAGAGAGAGTGAGAGTTGTATCTTGAAGGTGACAATCAAATACAAGTCTACTTCTTCTTCTTGTTTCTTGTCTTTCTTGCTTTATTTTACTTGCAACTAGTGTAATTTGTTTACTCTCCTTGTATCTTCTCTTTTACTTTTATTTACCATGTCTAGCTAACTTCTCTATAGCATGGCTAACTAGCTACTAACTTACTAACCTCTAGCAACTTGATTGACAACCCGAATGAGTCAACAAGTATCACATAAGCTTTGTGCAAAATAAGAGCTATGATATCTTACGATGAGGATTCTAACTTTAGCTTACTAACAAGTATTTTCACTCTTATACTTCATCCTTAACTAACAAGTTTTTGTTGATTTATAGAATGTGTTAACTTTACTTGTTTCTTGTAAGTGAGAGGAATCCCCATACATTCTTGTCGATATTATTAGTGCACTTGTTTCTTCCTTCATACTCACCTTTACATGGATCTTGATGGGGGAATGTTCAGGTCTTGCCGTGTGAAGCAAGGTGATGGGGAGAACTTCATTTAATTTACCACGTGAAAAGTTCTTGAGCACAAGTTTTGTGATTGCCTATGATCCATCGTGAGGCTATGTTATCAAGAAGTTGGAGGTTAGTGGGAATACTTACTAGAAAGTTAGCAATTTATTTTTTCTATCTCTAAAATACAAAAAACTTTTTCAACAACAAACATTTAAAACCATTGTTACAATTTTTCTTCTTTCTTTAATTCATTCTTTGAACAATGAGGAACTTTAAAACAAACATAAAAAATCACACATCACATTTCTATCGCCTCCCCTCCTTGTGGATATGACCCGTATAGACACTTTGCTATTACGGTAGAATCGAGGAAGGTACAACACCATTCACTCACTTTTACCCGTTTTTGTGGAACGCTTTTCGACGATAAGCAAAGCATGGCAAATAGGATCTTCCTCGTCCTTAGACTAATTATGAATTAAAATGCAAGCTAAAAGTAAAATAGAAATGGTTTTCCATCACCATAAGCCAAAAAAGGGTACTTGTAATGACAAGGCAGGTTCAATGCTATATGTTTCATTTGGATTATCATCAAAACTGTTGGAACTTGATTTTAATGATACATTTGTGAAGCCATTTCATTGGAGCTCTATCTCACAAGCTTATACAAGAGTCCTACATGCTCAAGACTTCTCAAGGATAATGGCTATGGATGTGTATTGTAATGTTTATTAGAATGTTAAAAGTCTTGAACGCACATATACATCATAAGCCTATTAGTCGACTAATAACCAAGTATAGTCGGCTTATACCACCTATGGTCAACTTACTCTAACTATAGTCGACTTAGGTTTGCTTCTAGATACATATCAACTCTGTTTCTGTTCTGCATACAATGTGTAGTCGACTTATACTTTTCCTAGTCGACTAATATTAGTTGCAGTCGACTAATTATATTCTGCGTCGACTAATTACAGTTTTCAGAAACATGTCACTTGTATCAGCCATTCCCTAGTCGACTTGCCCCTTTCATAAGTGAACTAATATAGGTAAAAATCAGTACCCTAGTCGACTAACCCCCAACCTCAAGTCGACTAATGACAGTTTCTGACTATTAGTCAGTTTCTGATTTCTAGCGTTTTATCCAACGTTTCAAAATTCAAATTTGTATTGATAATTACCCTAACTGACTATAGATTTTACCTATAAATAGGGATGTTATCCTAGGCTAAATGCACCAATTCATATCAATAGTTTTCTGCCCAAGAACTCTGTTCAAAAATCTATTTTTCAGATAACTTTGTTTCTACTTTTTATTCTTCACTCAAATTCCAATCCTTTAGTGAAGATTTCTTAGAGTCCACCTATAAGAGTCCTTGTTCACGATCACATACAGATTCAGATTTGATTGTAATTACTCAAAGGGAAAGATTGTACAAAAGCGTCTTCGGGTTGAAGTGAAGTTGTACAAGGTGTTATTGTCTTCTTAGTTGTAAGAAGAGTTGTATATATTTGCAAAGGAGATTTGTCAAGTGGTATATAAGGTGTTAATTTTAGGTATACAAAATCAAAGGTTAAAGGAAAATCTCAAGCGGGTGGCTTGGGGACTGGATGTAGGTCAAGAGGACCGAACCAGGATAAATCACTTGTGTTTGTGCTTGTGTTTGATTTAATTTTTGTGATTTATTTCCTTTTGTGCAAGTTTATATTTAACACTAATCATCCTTTATTTTAGATTTGTGTTGACGTATATTTTAGATCCTACAATTGGTATCAGAGCCTCCATACCCAGTCAACAACCTACAAGGATGGCAATGGAGTTTCCTTCATCACAATTCAAAGAAGGACATTCTACACAACGTCCACCATTATTCGATAGATCGAATTACAACTACTAGAAGTGTAGAATGAAGATCTACTTGCAATCACTCAATTATAAACTTTGAAACATAGTAGAAGTAGCGTACACCAAACCGACTACCATTACAGCGCTTGGAGAGATGATTAAAAGAAGAATGCGAACCTCGATGCTAATCTATGCTTTAACCAAAGAAGAATTCAATCGTGTGTCAACAGCCACATCTGCAAATCAAATATGGCACATACTACAGGTAACATATGAAGGTACAAATAAGGTTAATGAATCTAAAATTTTTGTTCTCATTCACAGGTTCGAACTCTTCAAAATGATGGAGAACGAAATAATTTCAGAAATGATAACAAGGTTCACCGACATAACAAATTCCTTAGCATCCCTTGGAAAGGAATACACCCAAGTCGAAAAAGTTCGCAAGATCCTTGGAGCACTCACATTAGATTGGGAGAAGAAGACAACTGCAATCAAAGAAGCAAATGATCTCTCCACTATGTCAATAGAAAACCTCATTGATAATTTAATGACATATGAATTACAACTAGAAGACAGAAAGAAGATGAACAACAACCTTTTTCAAAGAAGAAAGAACTTATCTTCCACGCATCTTTAGATACGGACAATTCAGATGACGATGAAGAGGAAATGGCAATGCTCTCAAGAAAATTAAGAAAGTTCTTGAAGCAAGGTAAGTTTAAATGTTTTAATTGTAATAAAACAGGTCATGTGAAGAAGGATTACCATTGCTCAAAAATAAGGAAAATTCAAGAGCAAAAAGTTTAAAAAGAAGAAGTATTATCAAGCACCATGAGAAAATAGTGATTCCCCTTCCTCTGATGAAGAAGAAACCACTGAACATGCCAATATTTGTTTCATGGCTTAAGAAGAAGATGAGGTACAATATACTGAACGCTTAGATATATTTCATGAATTATACAATGATCTTAAGAATGAAAGATAAAAAAAAAGTTTTATCAAAGGAAAATGAAAAACTTATCATAGAAAATTCATGTTATGTTTCTCAAATTTTTTCTATAAATTCTCAAAAAGATGATTTTGAAAAAGTGATATCATCATTGAAAAAGGATAGTGAGAATTTTATAAAAGAAAATGTTATGCTTAAAAAGGAAACTTTGTCTTTAAATGAAAGAATTACTGTTTTAAATAAAGATATATCAAGTTTTAAAATGAAATATGAAGAGATTTTGAAAAATATGACTAAATTTAATCAAGGAAAAGAAATGATAAATGATTTGTTATCATATCAAAAGATGTCACATAATCATTATGGTCTTGGATTTTTAAATAAAAGTAAAAAATCTACACATGTTAGTAAAAAGAATCATAATCCATATAATTTTTTTTGTAAAAAGAAATACTGATAGTTCAAAAAGAATTAAGAATAAGTACATATGGATTCCTAAAAACTTAAGCATTTTTAAATAAAAATACTTATATTGCATCATACATACATTCTATATATAATTTATGCAATTATGTATATACTAACAGATGGAAACCAAATTCAAATTGGGTTTTGATTCCTAAAGGTTAATGTTTTGATCTTATAATGATTGATACCATTCTAATGTTTATCTTTCAGGTACCGTATAAAAAGTTTGATAGGAAGTATTACAAACATTATTATATATATATTTGTTATGGTATATTTTTTGCAGGGGGAGAACACATATTTTTTTTATATCTGTTATAACCTGTTCTATGCAGGGGAGAACATATAACACATTCTCTGCAGGGGGTTTTCATGCACACAAAGTGTCATCATCAAAAAGGGGAGAATGTTGGAACTTAATTTTGATGATACATTTGTGAAGCCATTTCATTGGAGCTCTATCTCACAAGCTTATACAAGAGTCCTACATGCTCAAGACTTCTAAAGGATAATGGCTATGGATATGTATTATAATGTTTATTAGAATGTTAAAAGCCTTGAACACAACACTTAGTCTATTAGTCGACAATAACCAAGTATAGTCGACTATACCACCTATAGTAGACTTACTCCTAACTATAGCCGACTTAGGTTTGCTTCTAGATACATATCAACTCTTTGTTTCTGCTCTGCATACAATGTGTAGTCGACTTATATTTTTTCTAGTCGACTAATATTAGTTGTAGTCGACTATATATTCGGCTGGTCGACTAATTCTAATTTTCAGAAACATGTCACTTGTATCAGCCATTCCCTAGTCGACTTGCCCCCTTTATAAGTCAACTAATCTAGGCAAAAATCAATATCCTAGTCGACTAACCCCCAACCTCAAGTCGACTAATGGCAGTTTCTAACTATTAGTCAGTTTCTGATTTCTGGTGTTTTATCTAACTGATTGAGGCTAAACCTGCACACAAAATACGGAATTATAGAACTTAAGAGAGAAGATGTGCAAGTGCTCAATTCTTCCGCTATAGCAAGTGGCTATGCGGGTCGTGATCCACAAGGAGGGTTTGCGATGGAAGCTTTACATTTCTTTATTGAAATCGTTATGAAAATAAGCGAAAGTTCTTCTCTGTTTTTAAGTTATAAAAATGAAAAAGAAAGTTATAGTTAAAGTTAAGAAGAAAATGAAAGATGAAGAAGGTGGACAAATCAGAAAACAAGAAAAGCGACTATGTACAAATGGAGTGAGTGGAGAAGAAAGAGTTGGAAGAGGTGGTGATATAATTTACAGAAATGAGAGAAAGGAAAGAAAGGAAGGAATACTTACCTAGGTTGAGTGATGACTTACCTGGAAATCGTTGCATGTTCTACCTTTGCTTCGGAGGCATTCAACGCATAGATCATAAGCTCGAGCTCAGTCACCGTGCACATTATATCGTCAAGCCTAGCAAGAACGAAGTGATGCGGATCTTGGAGAGGAGAACGTCTTCATGAACTATCGCTGGCTCTCACGTAGCTTAGTTATACTTGCTTTGGATTTCACTTGTAAACTCAACAAATACAACCAAGGTAATAAGAAGAGGAAGAAGAAAGCAAACAAAATACGAACATAAAAAGAAGCTTTTACCTTTATTAATTGCAGAGACAATGGAAGAAAGGAGGAGGGTACATTGGTGTCACTCTCAACGTCAGCCTCTCTCTCTTCTTACTTACATGAATCTTCTTCTACCCTAAGTTACATACAAGTTA